>QNQO01001585.1:0-252445 GCA_003290165.1 Berberis thunbergii
ACAAGGAGATGATTCCACCAACAATGGTAATTAGAGTCATTTCACCACGGAATGCGTAAATTATATCTGCCTTATTCATATTTTGATTACCATCATAGATCATATTAAGTAAAAGTTTAATATATCATGCCAAACATTGGCAGTGGCAATGCAATCTACATCCCAGATGCCAGAGAAACAATTCCTTCATATACTGCAAAGGTAATCATATATAAACACAATGCAGGTTATGCATTACCTTTACAAGATAATTCTTCTTGAAGAGTCAATTAACACATTTTCTTTTTCTTTAGGGAGGATAAAGATATTCGCTGATCCAGTTGATACTGAAGAGGTTTGTACTCTTCATTCATCCAGTCCAATTTTAATTCAGATTCTTGTTTTTTTATTCATCCATATATACCTGGAATTTTTCTATGTACATAGGTTCCAGATTACTGTAAATATATTGAAATTCAATGATTTCAGTCCATTGAGACATAACCTTGAGCTAGGAGTTTATGAATCTTTGGATGCATTTGAGGTCTCTCTCTTTTTTTTTCCTCACCCATTGTTTCATGTCAGTGTTTTTTCTGAATAATTGCTCTTTAAGTGTAGTGTGCAGCTTTTGGGGATGATAAGTTGATTGTTATTAACTATGCTTTTTGCTAATCATGTTCAGCGTGATGCGGTGTTAATATTAGGGATGACAACGGGGCGGATTGGAGCAAATCCATCCCCGATCCGTTAGAAATAACGGATCCCCAATCCGCCCCGCCAATCCGTTTGCTATTTTTATTTAAAATCGTAACCGCCCCATGCGGATTGGTGGATATCTGCCCCGCCTCTCCCCGCCAATCCGTTTGCGGTTATCCATCCAACTACAAAAATTACAAAATACAAGCATCCATAAAAAAATTACAGAAATTACAATGAATCCATACGAAAATTAAAACAAAAAAATTACGATGATCTTGATCTGAAAATTAAAAAAATTATAGAAATTACAATGAAATCTTGATCTGGAAATAAAAAAATAAAAAAAATTCGATCTCAAGATATCAGATCTGAGATTTTGATTTCAGATCTGAGAAGAAGGGAGTTGGGCGAGAGAGAAGAAAGGAGGGTCGTCCTCTGCCACCCTTCGCTGTGACTGTGAGAGAGAAGAAGGGAGGGTCACTCGCGGCCTTCGCTGTTTTGAGAGAGAAGAGACCCCTTCATGGCGGCCTTCGCTGTTTTGAGGGAGAAGAAGAGTCGAAGGGACGACCTTCGCTGTGACGAAGGACTGGAGACGAGAGAGGTGTAGGAGCAAGACTGGAGTCTGGAGACGAGAGAGAGACGGGAGTTGGTCAATCAGCTTTTGCTCCTCTGTTTGTGAGGAAAAAATGAAGTGAGTGATTGAGAGAGAGGTGAGAAGCAGAGATGTAGGTTTTTTTTTATTTTTTTATAGCATTTAAAGGGTTGAGGGTATTTTTATAATATCAACACTTAAACGGATATCCGCGGGGCGGATATGGCCAAATCCGTATCCGCCCCGAATATTTAATGGATGTTTTTTGGATATTCATATCCGCCCCACAATCCGTTTAGGCATATCCAAAACCGCCCCAAACGGATTGGGTGGGGCAGATATCCGTGAAAATCCGCCCCACTGCCATCCCTAGTTAATATTCAGCAATGCAGCGGTCGTACAATACGGACAATACCATCTAATCTAAGAAGGTTAGCTCTCTGATCATTAGCAATTGGAATGAAACCAACCAAAGGCCTTGTTTAAACTTAAGGTTGCTAAAAAAGATAATAGTTTCTACTTTTACTTTATAAAAAATGTTATGATTTTCCAGGCTCGTGAAATATATAAATAGGTTGTCAAGGTCTTTTACACTCTACGAAATGACCCTAAGAAGTTGGAATTAGAATTCTCAGTACCTGGTGGTAAGCCCACAAGTGAAGTAAAAACTTATGAAGCTATTCCAAACGCATCTACAAGTGAAGTCAAAACTTCCAAAGTTATTCCAAATGCCAAGCTTGACACTGACGTAAGAGTTAAGATACAGTGGAATGACAGTCAATGTTGCATCCAGAGGTAGGCCACACTTGAACCATCTCAACACCAGGAGCAGACGAGGACACCCTAGGGCATCTAAATTCAAGTCCTCGTGATCAAGAAAGAACGATGGTTATCCTGGTAAGAAATGTAAAACATATCTTGAAAAGCAATTTTTCACATTTTCAATTCTCTTGGTCATTGATATGGCCATCTACTATGAAGAATGTGCTTGTTAATTTGAATGAAGTGATTTTTAGGTACACAACTAAATATTTATCACTTCATGTCTTTTTATGTTCTTCCTTTTTCAAGAGGACAAACTCATTGTTAATTCGGAATATACCGACAGTCTCGGCATTGCTATATGGTCACGTGTTTGTTATGAACCAACCAACTCTCCCAAAAGCCCGAGCTGTCCAGGAGGGGAAAGTCCATAATAAGGATCGTAACAGTGTTCAATGCACTGCATTCTTGAAAATAAATGAAAATATAAACTAGTTACAATCACCATTTGATTAGTGCCTAACTCCAAGTGTTTAATGAAAATTTGGTCATAGTTCTACACATTAAATATACTGCCAAATATACATGCTTATAATGATTAACTTGATATCTGAAACATCTTCCTTGGAACATTTCAGATCAAACTAATTGTAGTACATAAACTATGTTGATATCTATCACAGATTCAGGGTGGGAACGAATACTAGGCCTCTTCTTGTTTATTAACCATATCAAACTTTGTGGTTTTGTGTCCCCAGCCAGTCCCATTTTACCCACCAAGTAGCAAAAGCGGTTGGGACAGCTCCCTTGAGGGCAGCTCGACGCCCATGTTGAGGCTCTGCCCCGAACTCCTGAATGGTCTCCATTATTTTTATGTTTTCCATGTAAATAAAAAATCGAACACACCCCAAGTATTTTTCATAACTTGACAAATCACAAGAGAATTGCCAACTCCATTGATTGCATACTTAAAGAGCATCAACACTAAGTTAATTAGCTTATTATAGGTAGGCCAAATCATGAAGAGGGATTGTGGGGTAAGGAAATGAGCGCCAAGTGGAATGACGCCCAACTTTTGATTTCCCCACAAAAAGACGAGAAAAAAATTGAGTGTCAAGTATAAACCAAAGTTTGGGTGTCAATCCATTTGGGGCCCAAGTTGAGCGCCAAACCAATTGTCGCCCAAACCAAGCGCATAGGTGGTCTTTGATTGAGGGTGGGATAGTTCCATTATTTAAATGGAAAATATACTCATCCCACCCATAATTGTATCATCATATTGGACATGCTCTAAAGGGGACAAGATTTTAACTGAGAAGGGGAAGATCGCAGAGTTCGTTGTTTATTTCTTCAAAACAACTGCTCCCTTGAGCAGTGCAGACCCACTTTCAGCGACTTGTCTTTTTGACTATTTCAGCTGCGTAACATGATCAAATGGTTTTGCACTGGGCCAAGCATTGGGGCGTAATCAAAGTCATCTTTATGAAAGTTTTCCGCAACTAGGGTGCAATCCTAACTGATGACTAACCTCTTTTGCTTGCTATGTTTGTGCCTCTTCTCTCTTCTTTCTTGTTATTGTTTGTATTGTTCTTTGAGCTCCTCACTCAGTTGTACTCTTCCTATTTTCTCTTCTTAATGATATTTAGTGTGTTTTGATGATTAAAAAGGTAAATTAGGGGGTAGGGGGCGTGGGTGTTTGTATCTGCCAAACATTTTTGGAGGGTATGCTTAATTTACCCTGAAAAAACAATGTTTAAATCAGTTGCTCATATTTGTACATAACATGGTTTTGGCCAAACAGGTTCCACAGTGGACGATGAAGATTTGCGCTTTTAAGTGAATGCCGATGAAGCAATGTTGATACCCTTCTTTTTGTTCGTTGCGTACCTGAACGGCCTTGCAGAGAGAAGAGTACTACCACATACCTTAAAATCTTATCCTTTCTAAAGAAGAATCTCGCCGGGGATGAGAAGTTTTTATCACTCTGCTCTTTTTAGGTATTTATCCTCGTCTTCCAAGTACTTGTCAACTTTCATCATTATACAAAAAACAATTGCACAATTTAGATGCTTTTATGACATAAAGAAAAGACTCATCTTCACTATGTTTTCTTTTTAGGGTGTGACTTGCCATTCTTGAAACTACTATTGAGGTCATAGGTCGAATCCCAGGTCAGAAATTAGAGATTTGTTTTAGTACTAAAAATAAAGGCTGTTAGTTTATAAAGCATACTATTTATATTGGTGTCTTCTCTATATTTTATACATCTTAGAGTTTACATGCCCAAAATGGATCATCCTTAATTCATAAGATCCTTCTTTAGTTCATTAAATCCTGCTTCCTTTTTAATCAATTATTCGATTCTTGCAAAGTTGTTATTGTGGTAATAAGCTACTTGGGTATTTGTACACACTCCACATGCACTATTCAAATTACTTAGCAATTATTTCTTAATTGTTTTAAAGGGTCATTGTCCGAAACATGTTATTTGGACCATCTCGCACAGTTTAATATGAGCAGAGCAGGTGGTTTGATGTATGATTCCCTATCAAGGCAAACTGGGGTTATGACTTGTGAGTGCTACTGAAGTGGAATAAGTGTAGTTTACTTCTTACTTGAAATGTGAGATGCAAGTGTAGGCATTGTGAGGTGTGCTATTTTCATTATATCAAGGGCTATATGCAATGGAGATATTGCTCCATATCCTGTCCACAAGCATTCATACCTCCATTTATAGATCATGGCTCAATGCAAAAGTTTCCACACTAGCATACCATGTATAATCGAAATACATAGGCCCAATTTCACTTACTATAACCATGAATACTTTTTACCTGTTTTATTACATACATAACCAATTAACCATGAGTAATTGCACAGATGCTACTTTCTTCTAGTGAACACTTTTTCAAATCAAGCCTTCGGACTGGAATTTTCTGATGACTAACCTTGATTCTGGTATGGCAGGTTCTGTGTTTTTCTGACACTATGCTAGTGGTTACTTCCCCTTTTGGAAGCACTTTTGGTGAGTGAACCATTTATAGCAGTATGGCCTTATGACCTAATAAGCTATTTTAGATGTAATTGGCAAAACCTATATAATCTATGCTACTAACTGAGGTTCTAGTAGCATCTTGTTGCAAAGATTTAGTGAATACATTTCTAAGATTGGTTTAATTGCCCCTTCCAATACTCCCATCTCAACTGGATACATGAAACACGTATCCATATCCAATTTGTATTCTTGGAAGCCTGATTTATGATTTGGATTACTGACATTTATGTATTACTTAGTAACTTGTCAATAATATGCTTTGCTGTTTGCAGAATGAGGTGCATATCTTGACGGATTGACCAACTGCACTAATTTGAAGTGTACGACCATCTTGAATAGATATAACAGAGTTCAAAAGTATTCCCGTTGCAGGAGATATTGAAAGCTGTTTTATTATAAGAGAGATTGTGAGTTTTCTGGAAGTGTCCTTTGGTGCCAATAATCTAATTGGTGATTGACTTGCAGGAAGCGGTCCACCTTGTATAAATTTGTGCAGGAATTGACGATCTCTCCATAATGAAGATAATCCTTCCAACATTATTTTTCCATTTTCTTCATTATTTTCCATAACTTAGAATTTGAAATGAATGTGCAAAAAGCAAAAGTGGATGGAAGCCTGATTATACCCTATTTCTTTGGTTGCAACATTCAGGGACAATGGAGAAGATTAGCTTGTTAATACAAAATTGTATGTTATTGAGCAATGCCAATGCTAGAGCGCACTGGAGTTTCGCCTGGATGGTGCCAAGCATGTGGCTTGGAAGGGACCCACCAATTTTATCCACAAAAAAAAAGAAGGGGAATTCTAAATGTCGAGGAAATGGGTGAGGAAACCAGCGAGGGGAGTGAAGTGGAGGGAGGAGAGCCATTCACTCCCCTCGAGATTCGTGTAAGAAAAGTCAACACACGCATCTCGAGGGGAGTGAATGGCTCCCCTCCCTCCACCTCACTCCCCTCGCTGGTTTCCTCGACATTTAGCATCTCTCAAAAAAAAAAAATCCAAATATCCCAGTCGATTCAAATTCAATTCAATCAATTTTTACAAGAAGAGGAAGAAGAAGTTGAACCCATAAAGTAAAAGATGAATCATTCAACAGAATCTCAATCTCTTCTTCTTATTATTCAACCCTTAAAAACCCATAAAGTGTCCTCCTTTCTCTTCTTCCCCATGAACCCAAAATCCCAAAATTTGTTACCTCCATTAACAACAACAACAACCCTCCTTTCTCTTCGATGGCTTATTCACTTCTTTAATAACTTCACAAGTTTTCATCTTTCTTTCTTTCTCTCCTTTGGGTTTTATTTCTTTGGTTTCTTTGTTTCAAAGATGGGAGCTTTAATGATCAAGAAGACATAGAACAACAGCCAGAACAACAACATAAGCAATTGGTACCACACCAACAAATTTTTCCCTGGTTGAGAAAGGGATTTACAGATATGCTCATCCAAATCCATTAATTTCTCATTTATTGAAACTCTCAATCTCAAATCAATCATTTGCTTGTGTACTGAACCCTAACCCCAAAAGAATTCCAAGTTTTTTGCCCATTTGATGCTCACGAGACTGGCATGCGCGGGGAGTGCACGTGCTTGGCACCATCCAGGCAAAACTCCAGTGCATTTTAGAATTTTTGGATTACATATTAAACATTACATTTGTCATTTTCTACATAAACATTACATAAGTTACTAGAGCGTGAGGTGCAAGCAGAAGCGTGAAAAGGCTTAATTTCAAACTTTACTAATGTTGAAAACGTCGGAGAGTGCCTATATGTGCAATTTACTTTATAATTTTATTAGTGTATATTTTAAAATATTAATTGAATTTCACCAAATTTATTTATTAATATCAAATCAACAAAACAATAATTAAACAATAGTGAAGATAACATGTGTAAGATAAATACTTAGATTTATGAAAAATTATAATAGGTATATATATATTGAAACCTGAAAATAAGGTGCCCAAAGACTTTTAGTAATATCCATCAATATTAAAATAATTATTACAAAAATCAAAAGATTGATGAAATAAAAGTATTTGGGATGACTCAAATTTTGAAAGTGAAGTTTTGCTGGCCATTAAGCGAAGACTCAAGAACCATTTATGTGACTAAGGTCCGACATGAAACACAAGATGGAGTTCATGCATGGAATTGGACAGAGCCCAGAAATCCTATTCTTGCACCGTTGGAATTGCTAAGAAACATCTTTTTATGGTAAAAGATTCTGGTGAGCCTACATTGGGTGAAGATGATGTTGACCACTGACGACCATTGTCGTTTTTGGCGGGGCACATAACACAATCCAAACCCAGTCAATTCAAAACCAAAAGTTCTAACTGTAGAAACAGGCGAGGGAGGGGGTGCAACCCTCCATCCCCTTGAGATGCGCAAAGGCATACATCTTGAGGGGATGGAGGGTTGCACCCCCTCCCTCGCTCATTTCCTCGCCAGTTAGAAGGGTTCAAAACCCACGAATTTTGGGTCTGCCAAAACATTGATATCCTAACGAGCAATTCTAGATGTCGAGGAAATGGGCGAGGAAAAGGGCGAGGGATGGTGCGTCGCACGCGAGCAGCTGACGTGGTAAAAAAAATAAAATTTGCGAGGGATATCAAAATTTTGGGCGAGAAGAAGAGGGAAGGGAAGGTCTGAAAGCTCATTCATTCCCTCTCTCGCTCCCTCTGTCGCTCCCTTCATTCCCTCTCTCGCTCCATCTCCCTCTCCCTCTCCCCATTTTCTTTCGATTCGACAGATTCTCCCTCCCTGAACCTATAATTTTCGACAGATTCTCCCTCTCCCCCAAACGAAGCTCCTCATCTCTCCATCATCACTGAAACGAAGGAGAAGAACGAAAATTAGGAAAGAAGAAGGAAAGAAGGAGAAGAGAAGAAAGTCTCTATCGTCCCTTCCCTCTCGCAAAAGGTAAATTTTCCCTCTCATTTTAGGTTTTTAGTTTTTGATTTTCCCTTTACTTTGGGAGTTTTAGGTTATTGGTTTCGGACTAGAAGTTGGTTTTCATCGCTCGGACGCAGAGGTAAGCCCTTTCTTCTTCTCTTCGTTTCGTCTTCAGATCTAGGGTTCATTTTTTTTTTAATTTCAGTGTTCTTCAGCCGAAGAGCTTCATCTAGGGTTCATTTTTTTTTTCAGTGTTCTTCAACCGAAGAGCTTCATCTAGGGTTCATTTTAATTGTAATAATTTCAGTGTTCATGTGGGTTTTTTTTTTATAATTTCAGTGTTCATATCTGTAGAAATTTTTTTTGTTTAAGATTTTATATATATAAGCATCTTTTTATCTCTGTGTTTTCATCAAAACTCTTCTTAGATCTATATTCTTAATTGTGTTAAGGCACCACATGCGAGGTAATACTCGGCGAGCCCACGATTATTAAGATTAGATTAAAGAAGAATCTTCAAAATCATGACTATATTCACGATATTTATATCAGATCTAGGGTTCATTTTTTTTTAATTTCAGTGTTCTTCAGCCGAAGAGCTTCATCTAGGGTTCATTTTTTTTTTTATTTCAGTGTTCTTCAACTGAAGAGCTTCATCTAGGGTTCATTTTAATTGTAACAATTTCAGTGTTCATGTGGGTTTTTTTTTTTTTTTTATGAATTGTGGGGTTTTTTTTTTTATCATTTCAGTGATCAATTCAACTCGCTCCTCTCACAGGTACATATTATGTATTTTGTATGTATCTCTTTGTACAGTTTGTTAGTTATGTGTTTTGTATGACTCCTATTATTTATTTTTTTATCAGTATTATTTATTTTTGCAGCCACCCGATTCAAGCCACGGAATGGACTATACAAATTATAGGTTATGATAAGGTTAGTCATCGTTGTCTGTGTATGGGACAGGCTTACCCCTTAAGTAACATATTAGAGAAACTCTTTATGTTGTTGAGCATCTATGGTATCACTTTTTATTTTCTGTTCTGGTGAGTTTAGTCAGAAAAGTTTTTAGTGTTGTTATCTGATATGTATGTTATATTTCTACAGAAATTCTAAATGTCGAGGAAGTGGGCGAGGAAATGAGCGAGGGGAGGGAGGTGGCGGGATGGGGACCATTCACCTCCCTTGGGATGTGTGCCATCTTTTTCGATGCGCGCATCCCGAGGGAGGTGAACGGTCCCCATCCCGCCACCTCCCTCCCCTCGCTCATTTCCTCGCCATGTAGAATAACTCATATTTCTATATACAATAAACAGGAAGAGGTTTTTTGTCAGTTTCAGTTTTATTGCAAAGATGTGAGTTTCAGTTTCAGTTTTATTGCAAAGATGTGAGTTTTTTGTCAGTTTCAGTTTCTATCTACCTGATGCTTCTACCTTGCTAGATGGTGATTGACCATTTTTCAGAATGAGATATGGGCATGTTTCACTATCTGAAGCAATGACAAAGGTCAAGCTTGTGGCTTTTCTTGGGGCTTCACTGGTGTGATTTTCTGGTGGCTCCAGTCTTGTTCATTCCTTGATCCAAGAAACTCTCCCCTCTTGGTTTCTATCAGTGCATGGGTCAGAGCAGGAAGAAGGATGGGAGCAATGCTGGGAGGTTATGCACTTGCATATTTTGCAGTTGATGTAAATTCAGTTTTTATCTTCAGTTGATGTTCAGATATTCAAGCGTTTTATCTTCAGTTGATGTAAATTCAGTTTGCAATGTCAGTCGTTTTTATCTTTGAATGTGTATTTGTCGCATTGTTTGATAATGTGTAAATTCAGTTGAAATGTTCAGATATTGAGGTCATTTTTATCTCAGTTGTTTTATCAGTTGAATGTGTATCTGTTAGGTGCTCTGTGAGTTAGATGTTAGATGTCTGTTAGTTATATCTGTTAGGTGCTATTAGGTGCTATATCTGTTAGGTGATATTAGGTGCTATATCTGTTAGGTGTTATATCTTAGTTATCGGTCTGCCATACATTTCCTCGTTACCAAAACAAAGGGGTGATGGAAGTGCTAATAATGTCTTTTCAATGAAGATTTCCATTCAAGCATGCCTTAGGAAACTCATCTCTAAACCTGTTTTCAACATGACAGGGAATATTTCCTAAACATCTCTAGCTTCCCAACCCAACAATGTAAATCTCTCCCTGTAACTTATCTTTTCTTGTGTAAACCATTCTTAAAACTTTGTATTCACTAGTAATGGCATCCAAACTGTCACAGAGGTGACGAATTGGCCAGTCAAAAACAAAGAAAACTGGATTGAATTGATAGAAATGAACGAGAAGTAAACAATATATCAAGTTCCTTCTTAGAGAGCCTCTTGAAGTGCTCTATTAGGAGAATAGCTTTCTCGAATTGGCTTGTTACAATACATTGTGTTACAGTTCTTTTCTATCAAATAAAATCTTTCTTTGCTTCACATCAATCTTGCTTATCTCTCAATGCAATTCAGTCTTCAATTCAGCAGTTCTTTAGTATGTCCTCTTGATCATGCTTGAGTGAATTGCTTCCATTGCTTACAGCAGATAAGAAGATAAAGATAGGTCAGACCTTATCAGTTTCCTGATTCAATTCATAGCAACAATTCATAGAAATGAACAACTAATACACTTAACATGTTTCCTAATTCAATTCATAGCAACAATAGAATGGTTAGCAACAACTAATACACTTCTATAGAAAATGGTATAGCAACAACTAATACACTTCTATAGAATGGAACTTGCTTGGGAGTTTTGATATGATCTGACTGTGTGTTTAACTCAAGCAATCTGGAAGCCAAGCAATGATTCAGCTACAGAAGACAGACTGACAGTGAATGGAAAATCAAACCTCTGATCTGATATAGAAGACAGAATGAAGTAAAATGAAGAATGCAAATGATTGTATTGTATAGATGAAAAGAAATGGTAGATACAGAAATTGTAATAGCAAATTCGAGGTTGCTAACCTCCCTACCATGTTGCAGACATGGAAGTGTTGTTGTCATCAACTCTCTCATTTGTGCGGCTCAACATTTTCTACCATACAACAAAAAATTCACTGAATACAAGGGAACTTTAACAAATGAAAAAAATTCATTTCCAAGGCAGTGGACTCTGTCCAAACAATTCAAGGAAGTGGACTCTGTCAAAACAAAAATGAAACTTGAAGGTAGTGGACTCTGTCCAAACAAAAAATGAAATGAACTTTAACATATAGATGTTAGAATTATGAATTTGACTCATGAATGGAAAGATGCACTTGTAATCAAGTTTTAAGTAAGAGCAAATAAAACTAGCAAGGTTAGGTGGCAAATTTTGAAGTGGGTTCTGGAGGGAAGAGTTGCATAAGAAAAAACTAAGCTTCATGTTTATTGAAGTTAAATAAAATAAAATAAATTTTGTCCAAGACAAAGCAATAACTTTTGGGAAATGAGATGAAGGAAAGAACGTACAGGACGCTTATGGTATGAAATATGGTTCTCATTGAGTTCAATCTCAGCATTGGGTTCCCATACAACAATGTCTGCGTGATTACCATTTGCAATGGCTCCCTACAGTAAATTCAGTTTAAATACTATTACATTGGCAGATATAGAGATAACTCGGTTCTGAAGCTTATATTTCTTTTAAAATAATTCAGTTTTAGTCAGACACAGGTCACGGTAGTAGTAAGTCAACTATTACCTTCAATTCTAGCCCTGCAAGTTTGGCTGGCCTTTCACTCCACCATGAAGCAATCTGATTCAAGGTAACCCCATATTTTTGCCCGTAAGACCATGTTACTGGAATAACATACTGCAACATTCAACCAGGTCCCTGAGAATTAGTCCTCAAGTAATAATTTTGGAGCAAAATATTCAATCCATTAATATCTACATCAACAAAGCAAAATTAAGTTATGATCCAAGTTGAGACACAAGAAGCATAAAGAATGATTATTTCTGTCTTAAATGTAAATAGTGGATCGTTATTCCAATTCTAACTGATCACTACAATTCCTAAGCTAAGATTGAGAAATAAGAGTTAAAACTCAAAAATAAAAAAGTGATGACATTTAGGCATAGCCATCCAAAAGCATTTCCAATGGACACCAATATACAAACAGGCATGAGCTTTCCTGGTTAGCAACTATGTTCATAAAAATGTTGATAGATAACAAATTTGTGTAGTCTGATTGATACAAACAGCCACAAACCTGAGGCTTTTGATGAACTGGATTCATTTTGTAATAAAAAGTCCATCAAAGCAGCCTCTAGGAGGTGTAGTTGCAATAAGATGATATCATCCCAGAACAGTTTTTCATTAAGGGTCAGGATCCAGTGACATAAAATGGAACACAGTATCGGAAATTGAGAGAGAAAGAGAGAGACCATACTTGCAAAGATGATGTGCCACCCCACGCCTTTAAGAAGTCGCCTTCTTCAAAAAGTTTAAGCTCTGGTGCTGATGGTGAATGATCAAAACTTAACATGTCTATGTGCCCTTCCTGCAGTGAAATGCCTTCAATAACGTGCTGCATTCATCTCGTTATGATCAAGTAGCATTACAGAATTGAAATTTACCACTAAAGCATCCCATATCTTTTCTTTATTGTCTACATCTCGAATTGGCGGAGCGCACTTGAAACGAGTATCCCCAACATGGAGCACTAGATGAAGCTCTTCGGCTGAAGAACATTGAAATTAAAAAACAAATGAACCCTAGATCTGATATAAATATCATGAATATAGTCATGATTTTGAAGATTCTTCTTTAATCTAATATTAATAATCGTGGGCTCGCCGAGTATTACCTCGCATGTGGTGCCTTAACACGATTAAGAATATAGATCTAAGAAGAGTTTTGATGAAAACACAGAGATAAAAAGATGTTTATAAATATAAAATCTTAAAAAAAAAATTTCTACATATATGAACACTGAAATTATAAAAAAAAACCCCACATGAACACTGAAATTATTAAAATTAAAATGAACCCTAGATGAAGCTCTTCGGTTGAAGAACACTGAAATAAAAAAAAATGAACCCTAGATGAAGCTCTTCGGCTGAAGAACACTGAAATTAAAAAAAAATGAACTCTAGATCTGAAGATGAAACGAAGAGAAGAAGAAAGGGCTTACCTCTGCGTCCGAGCGATGAAAACCAACTTCTTGTCCGAAACTAATAACCTAAAACACCCAAAGTAAAGGGAAAATCAAAAACTAAAAACCAAAAACCAAAAACCTAAAATGAGAGGGAAAATTTACCTTTTGCGAGAGGGAAGGGACGATAGAGACTTTCTTCTCTTCTCCTTCTTTCCTTCTTTTTCCCTAATTTTCGTTCTTCTCCTTCGTTTCAGTGATGATGGAGAGAGGAGGAGCTTCGTTTGGGGGAGAGGGAGAATCTGTCGAAAATTATAGGTTCAGGGAGGGAGAATCTGTCGAATCGAAAGAAAATGGGGAGAGGGAGAGTGAGATGGAGCGAGAGAGGGAATGAAGGGAGCGACAGAGGGAGCGAGAGACAGAGGGAGCGAGAGATGGAATGAATGAGCTTTCAGACCTTCCCTTCCCTCTTCTTCTCGCCCAAAATTTTGATTTCCCTCGCAAATTTTTTTTTTTTTTTTACCACGTCAACTGCTCGCGTGCGACGCACCATCCCTCACCCATTTCCTCGACATCTAGAATTGCTCTATCCTAACACATGCGTTTGTCCCATTAATAATTTGTCATTTTTACACTCTTCTAGATGTAATGTGAACATAAACTATGGTGACACAAATCTTGATTCCAAACTCTACCTATCTTTGCCAATATAAAAACGTGTAAATGAAGTTGTTTGATTATCTTAGTCAGTATTAAATTGTATAAATGTATAAACTGGTTAACATTGTATTGCTTGTTTTATACTTGATTTTTATTTATTTGTAGTTCCATGTGCAAAATGATGCTTGTATCAAACAATGCTTTAAACTATAATATTGGTTTTGTTTTCTACTGTACAAGTCTTCAATCCCTTAAAAAGAATTCTTTTGAAAATTTTGGACAAATCAATGAATATGAGAAACACAAGGATCATGTAAATACATAAACACTCTTGAATTTAAGACAATGGATAATCTAATCTAATTCCATACTTTTTTTTAATGACGTAGCTAGGCAATACTAGTAAGTGTAAGCAATACACAACATCAATTGAGATAAAATTTGAAAAGAATATCGTAACTGGCTCAAGTGGATGTGATCTATAGCAAAAAAATCATCAAACCCTAGTCACATGTATCTGGTGCACCCATTTTGAAAATTTTCTTTATAATTTTAGGAGCTTCTCAAATTTCTGTTATCGTATTTACAAAACCCGGTTTTCTAACTTTCTAGTTAAATATACGTACCTGACACGATCATCCAACTTTTCTTCCTATAGCGTGCGATGTAAAAGATGATAGTTCCCTAGTAATTTAATTTATGTGTGTGCATGTCTATATATATAATGTTAAAATTATTTAATGTGTAACTCGGGTTAAAGCATGATTAGAGTGAGAGAGAAAAATATGTATACTCTAGTCTCTCTAAATTAATACCCCAAAAATTAATAATCTCCGACATTTAATAAAATTTCATGAAATCAATCGTGTTCTATAGTCATAAGTTCATATTTCTGCTATCTAATAATTAATACAAAATATAAAAAGAAATAAAAAATTAACAAAATCATGTTCCTTACTAAACCATCTATGTAGAGAAGCTTGTTTCTTTTTGGTTGTCCCACTCTCAAATTGTATACCTCGGAGTACCTTATGAGATACAACATGGTTTGAAATGTCAAGAAGAGAAATACATGAGCGAAGAACACTTAATTTATCTTTGTTAGACAAAGGGGGGTCATCATCCATATCTTCTTCAACTTCCTTTTTGTGATGGTCTTGAGACGATGCAATTGCTATGAGATCTTTATCCAATATTTCTTCATGGGCAATTTGTTGCTCCTCCTGTGGATTTAAGAGGGCATTAATAAACATTGAGTGGTGAATTAGAAGTTGATCAACAACAGTTGCAAGTTCGTGTTTTATTGCTTGTTCATCTGGACTATCTTCAATTTCTTGATTTTCCTCTTCAAAGAAACTTTGTGCTTAAAGCAATTGGCTATTGTTGTGTTGGAAATGATGTTTCATGTCGTTTTAGCCCATTTTTTCATGGTTCAACCATGTAGATGTCTGCTTTTTGTTGTTTATTTCTATCATTGGAGTTGGATACGATTATCGCCCCTTAAACGTTGCTATAATTCCAATATCCATCGCTTGAATTATAGAAGTTGTGCCTGGAGGAAGAAGATAAACCTCCACATTTGTTAGAGGCAAATCCCTTGCTACATGTGAAGGAAGTCCATCTAAAGTAAAACTTTACGGTTAGCATTTGCATTTACTGATCCATCTTTTGAAGCCATTCCCTAAAAAAGAGTCATGTCATCCAAGCCTTTGTATTGTTGCGATAGTAGAAACCAATTGCTCCCCATTTTTCTATTAAAAGCACACGACTTTTGTGCATGACTAGTGATAAATGGTTCCATTTTGTCAAACCCATCCGCATTGGTTAGGCATGTTTTATCCTTCCTAGAACCTTTCAGTTTGACGTTGTGGATTTGTTTGATCATGTGCCATGCGATAAAAATCTCTAGTTTCGTCCATGTTATAGATGTCCTGTAGTGAGTAGGTTCAAAGTTTTTCTCTTACTACTGACATATGTCTTTCAATTGCATCTGTATTAGCAGATCCACTTTCTCCATGTGGCTTTTGATATTTGAATCCATGGCGAATGTTGAACTTTGAGAGCGATCAATTTGAGAACTTCGGGGCATCATCTCCAAAGCCAAGTTGTTTAGTGAATGAACGGCCATTTTCCTTGATCAGTTTGACAATGCTACCTGATGTACTTGGCATTGCAAAACCCAATTTGCTAAAGCCGTATCAAGTTGGGAGTATGTCACTATTCTTTGACGCTTAGCCATGACATCATTTGAGGCCATGTTTTCATTGTTGGCGATTAGCAAGGATGTCGCTGATAGTTTCTTGTGTTGGGACTTTTGAAAATTTGAAATTGCTCCATTGCCCAATTGGTACGGCAGACTAGTGATGGAGGGATTCCTTGTTTTGTGCAAACAAATTTCAAGTCTTTCAGTATTATTGAGTGAAGAAGATGGTTTCATTTTGGGAAGAAATGACTGTATACAATTGGGGAAGATGAAGTTTAGAACAAACTTTCACTCTTCCAGGTTTTATAGATTTAACTTATTCTTAATGTTGGTCTTCTCATATTCCTTGCATTAATTTTTAACTAGAGATATGTCCTGTAGAGACCCTTGTGTGGGCCAACATGAGGGGGAGGGTGAGCGTTGGAGCCCAATATGTCCTGACCCAAGAGAATTGACAAGCTACAAGGAGGGAGATAGTCCCACATCGCTTAGGTGTGGAAGGGGGATGTGCTATATATGTGCAATGTTGGATCCCCATAGTACGAGGCATTTTAAAACCGTGCTGCCCAATTCGGCCCAGAGCGGACAATATTGTATTATGCGGATCGGGTCGTTACAAAATGATATCAGAGTTTGACCCAACCGAAAGTGTGCCGACGTGGACATTGGGCCCCAAGGGGGTGGACTATGGAGACCCTTGTGTGGGCGGACTTGAGGGGGAGGGTGAGGGTTGGAGCCCAATATGCCCAAGAGGGTTGGCAAGCTACAAGGGGGAGGGGAGATAATCCCACATCGCCTGGATGTGAAAGGGGGATGTGCTATATATGTGCGAGGTTGGATTTCGGAAGTGTGCCAACGTGGACGTTGGGCCCCAAGGGGGGTGGACTATGGAGACCCTTGTGTGGGCGGACTTGAGGGGGATGGTGAGGGTTAGAGCCCAATAGGCCCAGGCCCAAGAGGGTTGCCAAGCTACAAGGGGGGAGATTGTCCCACATCGTCTGGATGTGAAAGGGGGATGTGATATATATGTCCGAGATTGGATCCTCATAGTACAAGGCCTTTTAAAATTGTGCGGGTCGATTGGGCCCAGAGCGGACAATAATGTACTATGCGAATCGGCTCGTTACATGTACATCCTTAAATTTAATTGTTTTTTGGCGAGGCATACTAAGCTCATTGGTAACTTATAAGCAATAAATATATAAGGCTAAATTAGTAGGGATGAAAACGGGGCGAATTTGAGCAAATCCATCCCCGGTCCGTCAGGAATAACGGATCCCCCAATCCGTTTGCAATTTTTATTAAAAATCGTAACCGCCTCGTGCGGATTGGCGGATATCTGCCCCGCCCCGCCAATCCGTTTACGGTTATCCATCTAACATTCTATCTACAAAAATTACAAAGATACAAACATCCATAAAAAAATTACAAATAATCCATACGAAAATTAAAACAAAAATTAACCAAAAAAAAAAAAATCGATCTCTGATAGATCTGATAAGGGAGAGAATGCGAGATGGGGTGACAGATAAGGGTTTAATCCCTTTATATAGGGAAAGAGTATTTTGGTAATTGTATCGGATAAACGGATATCCGTGGGGCGGATATGTCGAAATTCGTATCCGCCACGATTAATAAACGGATACAGATTTGAAATCCGTATCCGCCCCAAGATCCAGGAATCCTTTACCAAATTCGCCCCAAATTAAGGGTGGGCATCCCATCCCGCGATCCCATTCCTGTCCCGTCTCGTCCAGATTTTTTTGGGTCTTAATGGGATTGAATAATTTCATCTCGATCCCATCCCGTCCCGATCTAGAATGGGATGAGATGGGATGAAGATTTTCAATCCTGTCCCGTCCAGAGCTAATATTTATTATTAATATTTTAATTTATTTTAAAATTGCAATATTAGTGTAATTGAAGAAAAATGAATTTAGTTAAAATCAGTGTAATTGATATTAGTCTATATCTGCAACTACTTGTATTGTTTATTTCTACAATTCTAAATTAATTATTTAATTGCAAACTCTTTAAAACTCAAAATGAGATTGTTAACTACATTGGAGAGTTTTATTTCGTGTCAAGGCAATGAATTTAATGACTGTTTTTTTTAAGCAATAATGAAACATTCTTTTTAGCACCCCAAATCTACTCATCCTTTGTTCACTATTCGAAATAGTAGAGCAGGTCCACCATAGCCATTATACTGTCCGCCTCTTAGTCATTCAAAACTTTGCAGAAATCTTAATTATAGGGTGAATTTCAGCTATCATTTATAGTAGTTTATTATGATGTTGCATACTCAATCTAAGGTTATCATTTATGTGTAGTTCTACGAATTGTCTTTGCCTCTTTTCAACTAAGCAAATTAGATTTTGGGTAAACAATAATTTGTAAAAAATGAGAGCATACTGATCCCATCCCGAACTCGTTTGGGATGGGACGAGGTCGAGATGAAGTTTTTGCCATCCCGTACCGATTCCGTATGAACGAGATGGGTCTATCTCGTCCCATCCCATCTCGTGCCCACCTCTACCCCAAACAGAGCGAGTGGGACTGCCATCCCTATAAATTAGCATGACAAAGAGTTTCTAAACCCAGTAGTAATGACATAATATTTTTTTTAAAAATAGAAATTCTGCAAATTAATAACCTCCGCTATACTGTATAAGAGGACAACCAATAAGGGTTCCAGGCCGTTCATTTGCTTGGCCTCTTGTTACGTGATTCCAATCAACCAAAAGTGAATGAAAGAAACTCTTGATGCACATTTGTCCTTTCCATTTTCGCAGATTAGAATACAAATTTGCATCATCGTTACTTTCAAACTTATATATAAAAAAACATCTCTGTTACTCGAAATCAAGAAAACTGTCAACGAATCTCACTCAAAGTTTCTGTGTATGTGTGCGAGACAAAGAAGAAGACGAAGAAGAAGAAGAAGAAAGAAACAAGAGTGTGTGATGTCCTCCGACCTTTCTTTCATTCCAAGCTCTCTCTTGAAATTCCCGCCATTTTCGTTCTTGAATCTTGAATCATCAGAGAGGAAATTGAGAGAAATTTTTTGATCTCTTCAGCGAGCCAAACAAACGACAAATGTGTATGAGTTTTGACGAACCTCAAATTGTTTCAGAGTCAATAAAACGGGAGCGCATTGGGATATGCAGATGATGACATTATTAGGTGGGGATTTGTGAAATCCGAAATTCCGATTTCTCGTTGAGTCTTTTCTACAAATATATTTGAGGTGAAACTCTGTTCAGGATACAACCAAAACAACAAGAAGTTTTGAAATAGGCGAGGCGAAATTTCTGTGATTGCAGTGGAAAAGCATCAAGAGAAGAAGCAAGAAGTACATAAAGGTGAGATATCTTTGTAGTTGTTATTGGTTACTCTGGTTTAAATGTGAAACTTGTGTTTTATTTTCTTAAAAATCTTCGAATTAGTATTGTTATTATTGTATGGTGTTCGAATGTAACGAAAATTAGCAAGAGAATGAAATTTTAATCTGAAATATTCATATTTGAGGTTATTAAGTTCAGTTTTGGTGACTGAAAGTTTTGTGGTAGTTTCAGGATTGATTTGCCAGTTGTTTACAACACAAGATAGTTCTAATGTCAGGAAACGAAGATCATGTCCGCTCTTTAGCATTAACTCCATCTTGGTCCGTCGCTATTGTGTTGATGGCATTTGTGTCCGTTTCTTTGATTGTGGAGCGCCTCATTCATCACTTAAGTTCTGTAAGTGGTTTTGAAATAGTCTTTTGTTGAATTTTTCAGCGAATAACATGAAATCTATTTGAGGTTCCAGTTGTTCTGTATGTTTTATTTGGCCACACACAAAAAAAAGAAGAAGTTGGTTTCCTTGCTAGTACTGTGACTTGTTTTAAATTCCTTTTTGCTGAATGTATGAATGAATTAACAGAGTCCATATATTAGGGTTTAAAGAACATAAGAAGTGGCTTTTGGCTTTCTATCCATAGTTCGTTCATTGGATAAACTTTGCCACTTTTCAAACACATATGCAAACTCGAACAGGATGACAGGGCACCAGAATTTGACCTAGTTTGTTCTTATAATGCTATGTTTCATTATTTCAGTGGTTGGAGAAAACAAATCGAAAACCATTATCAGAAGCCTTGGACAAAATGAAAGAAGGTACAGTACATCCAAATTGGAAATGCATCTAATTACTATATCATGCAAATAGAACGTTACATTATGTTAGTTTTAGTCTTTTTCCTTGTAGTTCTCTCCTAGCCTTATTTCATGTTTTTGTTATGCAGAATTGATGTTACTGGGATTTATATCTCTCCTTCTAACAGCCACATCTACTATAATTTCAAGAATTTGCATCAGTTCAAAGTTCTATGATGGCAATCTTATTCCGTGCACCAAAACTGAGGCTCAAGAAACAGAAGCTGAAGATGCTCGGAAGGAACGTAGATTGTTGATGGTCTCTGTTTCTCATAAATACTTTAGAAGGCTAGCGGAAGTTCTAAATCAGAATACTTGTAAAGAGGTATATTATAGAAAATAATTATTGTATTGAACTGTTTTCATCATATCCACCTCAAGTATCTGTTAAGATTTGGTTAGAGGATTTCACTTTTGACATTTTTGATTTATTGGGATTTAGACCGATTGATATATAAAAGAAGATCTCAGGGTGTCTATGATTGCATGGAATCATATAGGATGGGAATCCATGAGGGGACCACCTAAATCTAAGCTAATTCGAGGTTCACTCACCAATCCACCATTAGATTTGTCATCAATGTTGGAAATGGAAGTCCCGTGAATATGGGAATCACATGCTTTGGGGGACCAAGGAGTGTGATTCCATGTTCATGAGAATTCCATTCCTACCATTGATCACAAAATCTAATGGTGTATCGGAGAATGAACCTCAAATTAGTTTCAATTTAGGAAAGGGAGACGGAGAAAAGGGAGCCCAGGTTGAAGACGACCATTACCTTTCTAATTATTTAATTTTTTCATTGGGTTTTTATGGTAATATATCCCCGCCTCCCAAAATAATAATAATAATGATAACTATAACAAAGAAAATTCTATAGTTTTTAGAGAAAGCGTGAAGTTGAAGATTATCTTCAACCTCAAGTTTTCCCTCTTCACTCTTTCTTTATCTACTCTCCCTTATCTATTTTCTCTTGACACAAAACACAACTTTTAACATCTTGTCTGAATGATTACTCCTAACATGTGATTCCCATCTCATGTTAAACAGGGCTATGAGCCATTTGTTTCATATGAAGGTTTGGAGCAGCTGCATCGGTTCATCTTTGTCATGGCAATAACACATATAACTTGTAGCTGCTTAACAATGTTGCTGGCCATCATCAAGGTTTGGATTATGAATAGCACCTAGTGTAAAATCTGACTTGTGTCAAATCAAATGTTGACTAAATGAACCTATATGTTTATAGTTCCTTCTATCGAATACTATCTGCATTGTCAAATCTTTTTGTAATTACACATAGTTTTCAAGTAGTAGCCACATAGCAGTTGGCAACTTACCGGTAGTACACTTTTGGTGATAGCAATTAATTGTGACATGTTATATAGCAGGCAATAATTCAAACACAGTCTACTTGAAGCATGTAAGCAGATTTATAATTCATTTATCTGTTATTTTGTAATAATAATAATAAATTACATGAGAAAAGGAAAAGGAACAATATCTTAGTCTTGGGAACAAATCCCACTGTCATCCGTTTACCTATCTAGGAAGAATATAGATAGATACATGAAAAGAAGAGTTACCCAAAATGCTATTAGACTGGAAACTACATGAAGGATTCCTTTCATATGAGAGAACCATTTGACAAGTGTGATTTTGTTTCAGGTCTTGTATATTTATTGTTTATTACTCGACTGTGCAAGATTTTCCTCCCTTCAAATGTTTAGAGTGTTGCAAGTGGAAACGTTTGCTTGTTGTTCAACTAAAAACTGATCATGACCAATTTATGCGATCATCTTTTAGTATTTGAGTTTTTCAATCAGTTTGTTTCCTTATAATGTTTTTATTCCTTGGACAGGTCCATACATGGAGGACATGGGAGGATGAGGCTCATGTAGACAGGCAAAATGCTTTCCCTGGTAAGACCTTTAACTATACTTTTAAGCATGGTGAGCACTAAGCAGCATAAGTAATCATATTCTAAATGGTGTATGCCAAAACAAATTCATGCTGTTCACTTCATGGTCATGTTAGATGATACATATGATTTTTTCCAGCTGTCTAATCATTTCATTATGTAAAAGATCTAATCATTGATCTTCAACCAGTGTTACCAAGATCCTCAAGATTTGCTTTTCATTCATTTTATTTTGCCTTGTGTATGTAGAAAAGGAAGTGCTTAAAGAAGCATGGTTAGCCCTAACACTTGTTCTGCTTTACTGATTTATTATACCCCCTTCAGATTGGAAAAGCTAAGCCATGGATATTGTAGCAGGAATCAGGAATTGATGTCAACTTCCGAAAATTGAAATTTCACTTCTAAAAGGTTTTGTGTTTTGAACATGGGAACAGGAATCAGGAATGAGATGCTTTTTCCTTGCACCACAAGATGGCATTCTAAGATTGTATTGCAATCACATTAGTGTATTACTAACCATTAACCTCGGTTTTATCCCTCCATGCCTGCCAATAACCAAACATTAGAGAAATGGGCATGACGACTAGAATACATATTTGTATCTGCATACAAGCATATATGTGCCCTTTTTATTTTTTATTTTTATTTTTTTTGGTAATGCTTGCTGGTTAACTTTATTACAGAAATCACAAGAGACACGACAGTGGGGAGGCATTCATCATTAGTGATGTTTCATCCTCTGGCTAGAAATAAGTTGGTTGTTTGGCTGGTAGGTACATAATTTAATTTAAGAACTTTCTTTTACTAGAAAGGAGGTGACAGGTAATACTTTTTTTTTTTGTTAAAAGTGACGAGTAATACTTTGATGCATACAAAGCTGCTAGTTAGTAACTTTAGTTTATTCTGTTGAATTTTTCTTCTTAGTATTGAATTACGTAGAGTATTGATGTTTATCTTTATATTGTATGGTGCAGATTTGTTTTTTCCGACAATTTGCTCACTCAGTGGGTCGTACTGACTACCTTGCCCTTCGTACGGGCTTCATCATGGTGTGCAATACTTGACTTCTTAGAAAATCATGTTTTCTTGACTCCCTGTTACATTTCAAAGATGCAAACAAGTGTAAACACTTTAAGTATTAAACCTTGAAGACCAGAGGTTAAAGAAATCTAGAAAATTCAAAAGGTATTTGTTTAGCAAACTTCAAAGGATCATTTTGTGAACCTCAAAATTTGATAATGACATTGTAGCACAAATGTCTAATGTAATACAGAGGCAGTGAAAATAATTTATTCACGTATTTGTAACTTCACATTTTCTCAATCATTGATGTCAAGTCTCTTAAGAGGAAGTCCTCATTTGGTCAGAAAACTGAGATAAACTTGAATTTCTTTCTTTCTACAATTTTTGGACTTCATTTGGATTTGCGTGAATGCCTTGAAAATTTTGATTCAGTTAGCGACACACTTGACATAGCTCACCTTTGCATTAGTATTACATAATGCAAAGCATATTTTGCAATCCCATGAAATGTAGATCTAATTTTATTTGGTATCTGCTTCGGCTACCTGGCTGGATGAATTCCTTCACATTGGTTACATCTATTATAATAGAGTTATGACTCTTCTTAGGTGTTACATGTGCGTTTATATCATTTAAATATCTTCGATTAATTTCATTGTAGAATCACAAGCTTAAACCGACTTTTGACTTCCACAACTACATGGTCCGCTCTATGGAAGAGGAGTTCCCAAGGGTAGTAGGTGTCAGGTAACGAGCAAACTTCTAGATATTTTTAGTTGTTCAGAGTGAAAAAATTAGATTCTATTTACTGTCGCTTTTCATTCACAACTTCTTTTTCCGACTTCTGAGACTGCATCATGAGCAGCAAAATCGCATGAAATGTTTTATGTGCGTACAGTACCTGAATTTCATATGTCCTACTACTTTATTGTAATCCCGCTGATAGTTTTCAATCACGTAATGGATTTCATATTTAATAGATCTAACAAATGTTTAATCAATATCAGAACTAGATCTCAATTCATATTGTTGGAATATTTGTACACAACCACCCAATAAATAATTCCGCATGGAAAAAGGGAACACACCATGTAATGTGGTTCATTGAGAATACTAATTATCAACTCTATAAGCCACATCTATAGAGAAAAGATCACTGTGAAAAAATAGAGATTATAAGATTGTTAAGTCAAACCACCAACCTGCCTTCGCAATGAGCGCGTCCTCCACTTGCATTCTCCTTTTACACAACAAACTCTACTTCATTTATTCCCCCATGGTCCCAACAACATGCTTACCAATGAGAGAGATACCTATGTGGATTATATGAAATTTTATAGAATGGAAGCCTCACAAAAATCAGGTCTATGGTCTTTGAAAAAATGCACAAAGACTTTCTAATAACCTCTTTTTGATGTCAAAAGATGTTACATAAGAACCCCCAACCTTCGACCTGTCTTTTGTGCACACAACCAGTTTATCTGACTGATTGTCAAGCTCATTATGTTAAGATCTAGTTTCGGATAAATCTGTAGGAAAGAATGATCTCAAATGTGCGTATGATTTGAGTGGGATGACTATTCTATTTTTTGTATGGGTGTCATTGGTAATAACTTTGGGTCTTTGTATTATACCACTTCTTTCCTTGTGACATCTAGCTAACTTATTTTCTTTTGCTGCATGCAATGAAGTCCACCGCTCTGGGCATTTGTTGTCGCTTTCATGCTTTTTAATGTGAATGGTAAGCATGCCAGTTTATTTATTTTTCTATTGCTTGTTTCTAATTATGTTCTTGGAAAACGATCTTGATACTTTAACAAATACCCTTAGCAAACTGTTCCGCATGTCAATGTTTAACTACATATATTATGTGCTTCTTGGCCGTATATTAGTTACTTTTGTATCTTTCCTGAATGGATCTGAGATCACTAGTACCTTCGAACACGGTAACCAGCATCTTTGTTTGTGCTTTGTTTAATTTTTGGCACATCTTAAGAGCTCTATTTATACTTCTTGCAGTTTATGTTGTACTAACCCCAATTGCTTCCCATATATTCTTTTGCAGGATTGAATCTGTATTTGTGGATTGCGTTCCTTCCCATCTCTGTAAGTTTTATTCTGATTCTAGTTTGGATACAATCGTGTGCTTGTGTTAAACTTTCATCTACAACATCAACATACATTCATGAATTTGATACTGAAGTCTTTACTTTTATTTATTCATTTTTTTTCAGATGATTTATAAACAACAAATTTAACAGCTAGAAAACAATAAGCAAGGATAGAGTTTACAAAGAAAATAGATAGGTGACATTTTCATAGCAAAAACAGACAGCATGCAACATGAATCTTTATTTAGAAGATGACCTTGTAGAGCTATAATGTGGATATCGTGGTGTACCATTTCTAGTAGTCATCTAGGGGACATGATTTAGTATGTACCAGAAGTAGGAAAACGAGTTACAATCTCCCTGGGTCCATATTCATGTTGCATCCCCTCGCCTCAAACCAAAATAGCTGTGGATGATCCCCTTAGGCAGGACAGTGCTGCCATAGTAGCGTAGAAGATGTTCCAGATGACACATTGATCAGGGCTATTATGCATAAAGCATTTAGGTCAGTAGTTGGAGATGTGCGTAGGAAAATGATTCAGTTTGTGTACTTATGGGAGTGTAACAGACTTCCAACATAAACACCTCCAACAAAGTTTACTTGTTTACTTTAAGAATGAATGAACACATTCAAGAACGAGTACCCAGCGTTTAACTTGTTTCAAGCATCAGAGACTAGTTTCCAACATCAAATATCATTTATAAATTGACAGATTCTAACATTAATGACAAGTGTACATCATCAAGGATTGGTGTCATGTGAGACAGATGCAAGTAGGTGAGAGACCAAACATGTTTTAGCAGTAGGGGTAAGTGATATAAGGCTTTTTATAGTCATTTTCCACTAGCTGACCTCAACAATAGTCAGAAACTGCAAACAAGGCAGAGTGGCAGACATAATCTTGGAATATCTTTAGAACCTTCTATTCCTGTTTCCAGAATTGCATCTTCTCTTACTTTTACACCATCTCACCTTGTACAGATTTTTTGAGGCCACATCCGTGTGAAATATTGGTCTTTGAATACCTCTCATTTTAAGATTCAGCTCGGAATCTCATTTATTCTATAATCTGACAGGAATCACATATTTGTTAACAGTGGGAAGGTTTTCATGATTTTAAAAGTTATGTAAATTCTGTTCATCCAAACAAAAGAATTGCAGGTTTTGAGGATTATGATGGATGATAAATATCTGATGATGACATGCACTCACTCTTATTACACTGATTCCAAATGTATGTGATTATGCAGCTTATTCTTATTGTGGGTACAAAGCTGCAACATGTTATGGCAACCTTGGTGTGGGAAAATGCTGGTATAACTGGATTCTTTTCCGGAACAAAGTTAAAGCCGCGAGATGATCTATTCTGGTTTAAGAAACCGCATATAGTCTTATCTTTGATCCATTTGTTCTTTTTCAGGTTCGTTATTTATGTTGTTAGATCATATTGTGTTCATTGCCTTTTGTGCCGTGTTTGATATTTAAGAAATATTCTTGGGTAAACAGCCAAAAAAGAAATGGGAGAGGAGAGAGGGAGAAACGGTTGAACACTTGAGGTTGGAGTTGATTGTCTTTCATAGTTTTCCTTTGCAAATGTTCCTTGTTCTACCCTTAATAGGATTATTTCCACAATGTCGGGGAACATTCAACCTCAAAGTCTCCCTTCTTTCACCCTCTTTTTCTTGCTCCCGTTTCTCTTCATTTTTCTGTTTCCTTATTTCATTTGAAACACATCCTATCAAAACTGATGCTTTTCTTACTTCGAATTGTAAATTAACAGATTGCATTTTTCACAGATTGCATTTGAGCTGGCTTCATTCTTTTGGTACTGGGTACTTTCCTGTTCCGCCGCTATTTCGGTTCTTATTTCAGGAATGCAGTATATATGACTGTTTTTTTTTCCAAGTATATCAATGATATCAGTCTTGGTAGTTAATGGGATTTCCTGGTCCAATTTTGTTATGAACTTGATGAGATAACCTAATAGAAAGTATTTTCATGGAGGTAATAAGCAAAGAGTTCATAGCAGAAAAAATGTATATAAGTAATGAACTATGTTATTATAAAAATAATAAAGAAAATAAAAATGAAATAATGAACTATGTTTTTTTTTTCTTTACTTTTTTTTCTCCTAGAATTACATTTTAAGCTGAGTAAAATTTTCATAATTGATTATTTACAGTGGCAATTCGGATATGATTCCTGCTTCATCAAGAACCATTACTTCGTGTACATACGACTAACTTTGGGGTATGTGCACAAAACTTCATCAAAAATCATTGCTTCCCCAAGTGTAACTCATTAATTGTTTTATCATTAATCACGGTCATCTTAGTCTTATTGTCTTTTTTTTTTTCCAGATTTGCAGGGCAGTTCCTCTGTAGCTACAGTACTTTGCCACTATATGCACTAGTCACTCAGGTATTCCATTTGGCATGTTGTAACCTCATTTTCCGACAAAAATTAAGGTTCAGAGGATCAATAGAACCCCAATTATGAAATTCTAAATAGATACCAAAGAGATGCTGCACATCAAGGAGTCAAGTAAGAATAGGACTCATTATTGTCTAAAACCGTGGTTATAGCACTCATTTACCCTCGAAACTTGGATAATTTTGGCTGGAAACTTCTAGGGCTAATCAATATGGTGAGGATGTCATGCTCATTAAAAAGCACCAAGTCCATTCAAAAAGTTCTATATGAAGTGATGTGAGCAGACTTGTAAATTTCCAGCACCCACTGGATTTGAAGTTTCTACACTCATGTTGCACTTCCATTAGTGGCAAGATTCACATTGCTGATAATTCTATTTTTAGTTCACTCAGGCTTACAAATTTCGGACACCTTTGTGTATAATATGAACTTGATAGAAAATCTCATCATTTTGTATTTTGATGTATGCCAGAAACAGGGAGTGCCATATGAAATCATTTCTTACAATATTCTACTCTGTTCATTTAAGGAAATTCTTTGTTACATTTCAGATGGGAACAAATTACAAAGCAGCCTTGATCCCACAAAGAATTAGGGAGACATTATACGGATTGAAGAAGATAGCGAAGAAGAAAAGACAGCTTGGCACTCTCCATGATGATTCAACCATTCAGACAGACACGAGTACAGTCATCTCACTCGAGGATGATGAGCATCGGGCTTACAAGAGCCCCAATTCTGTCATGGCAAACTCACCAACAGTGGCTGAGGAGAGTGCGGCTAGTCTTGGTGCACGTCCCCTCTGGAGCTACATCTCCGTCTCCCCTGGGGAGGATGAGTACCACCGTTACCAGCGCCCAAACCCTGAAGTTGAGATACCACGTGTCTCTATAGTTACAGACAGCCCAAGAACCCCTAGGGAAAGCACACACAATTCTATACGTTCTCTTGGACCCTCAACTTCTCATTTGCCGATGACTAACATGAAACTTCAAGAAGGAACTTCGAAATCCCCATTGTCGCCAGCCAAAAGATCCTAAGTAAATGAAAATCTTAATGGAGCAGCATTGTAAAATATTTTACCCTTGATTCCTCTGGATTCATAGACAGACACAAAATATGTATGTATCCTTAATAGATGGTATAAATTCAGAGACCAGATTGTTGAGTTCTAGGACAAAGTCACTGCTGTGTATTGAAACATGTTTGTATTTACATAAACATGTACTGGGACCACCAAGGAACCGTACTAGCAGCAGGTGCTGGATCGCAAACAGGGCAGTCGGTTATTCTCCATGAGATGCAAGGAATAGAAGCTGGGCTAACTATGGCTATTCACGGGAATCACTCGGAAGTGGTGGTTTGCATCGATTCAGCAAATGCTGTCAAATATGTCAATACGAACAAGGCTCCTCCATGGGAAGCAATACATGCCACGAGAAGAATAAAGAATATGCTGAAAATGTTTGAAGTTTGCAAAGTGTTACATGTTGTGCGGGAAACTAATAAGGCAGCTGACAAGCTGGCCTCTCTTATGCCTAATGCAGCTTTTATTGATGTTATCTCTAGCTCTTTTGCTGAGGACTGAAAAAAATTATTTTTGAGGATGCTACAGGTAGAAAATATATGAGAATGTAATCTTTTTTCCTGCTTTTTTTGTGGTCTGGGGAGCCCATTTACACCCCACGCTTGACTTTCAAAAAAAAAAAAAAAAAAAAAACATGTACTTTAGAATTATTCAAAGAATGACATTTTTTTTGTAGTTTTCCAAAAACTCTAATCGCTAACCATTGTGATGCAGAAACGAGTTTTACATTTACATTAGTGTTACAACGTTTGTTTACAATTTGTTCTCATTTGTGTATTTGTCGTTGTATGGATATCTCAGATCTGTATTCCAAAAGACCTTAAAGGATGGTAGATTGGTTTTTAGTCACTTTTCACTGAATATTTTATTCTAACCACAACAATAACCATCACAAACACTTAAATTCCACGATCACCACCACCACATCCCGCATACCTGCCACAATCATTGCAATTGCCACCGCCACTACCAATATTGAGTTAGATTTGAATAATGGCTCAGGTGTTTGAGTGTTCAATATTGAGTGATACACTGTAATAGATATGATGGGATGTAATAAGTGTTACAAATATGATGGGATATGATAATTGTTACATATGATATCATAAGTGAGACACTTACAAATATGAGAGGATATGATAAGTGTTTGTTATAAGTTTAAAATTTTGAAAGTGTTAATGTTTGACACATCCTAACTATTTTTTCTCCTCATGAGTTCCTTGATTTGGGTTGACATTGTTTTGACGTGGTCTAACACTTCCCCGCAAGTTGAGTATCGTCATATTTTGGATGGTTAACTTGTCTCGAAGAAACTGAAAACGGAAAGTGTTAAGCCCCTTGGTAAAGATATCGGCGAGTTGATCTTTAGTGGATATGAATCGCACATCAAGTTGTCGTCGGGCTACCCGTTCACGGAAAAAGTGGTAATCGAACTCATGTTTTGGTAAGAGCATGAAGTACTGGGTTGACTGTTAAATAAGTGGCACCCAAATTGTCACACCATAGTCCAGGGGGAAGATGAGATGAGGCTAAGCTCTTTCAACAATGATTCAATCCATATAACTTCAGCAGTGGCAATGGTCAGGCCTCTGTAATAAGCTTCGGTGCTTTGATCTAGACATTTTTTTGGCTTACGAGCACTCCAAGAAATCAAGTTGCCTCCAAGAAATATACAATAACCACTGGTGGCCTCCAGCCCAATCTGAGTCTAAAGCACGTGACTAGAAATTATTGGATCGTCGTAGATGTAGCCCGTAAGTAGTTGTGTGTTTTAAGTAACTCAAAATGCGTTTGATAGCAACCTAATGATCTTCATTAGAATCATGGATAAATTGACATACTTTGTTGACCGCAACAGATATATCAAGTCGAGTGAAAGTCAAATACTGCAAAGCACCAACAATACTTCGATAAAATGTGGGATCTGAAAGTTTGGAGGCACCAAACTGAGACAATTGAGTCTAAGTAGCAAGTGGAGTTTGAATAGGCTTCACAACGTCATCTTTGTCCTTTTTAAGAGATTTATAATATACTTTCTTTGTGAGAGAAAAATACCACCAAATTGAGTAGGAAGAACTTCAATGCCAAGAAAATAATTCAGAGCTTCCAAATCCTTGATAGCAAAAACTGAATTGAGCCGAGTAATCAACTTATTTATATGCTTAGGACTTGAACCAGTGACGCTAACATTATCAACATAAATTAAATATAAAGAGTATACTTAGTTGTAACCTTGATAAAAAGTGAAGTATCAACTTTGGAGCTGTTAAAACCGAGTTGATCAAGGTATGTGCTAAGGTGGGAGTACTAGGCCTTTGGAGCTTGCTTTAAACCATATAGTGACTTGTGAAGCTAACACACATGAGATGGAAAACTTGAGTCAATATACCCTGGTGATTGCTTCATATATACTCATTCGGTAAGCACACCATGCAGAAATGCATTCTGAACATCAAGTTGACGAAGAGATCAACCATTGTTGATAACAATAGTCAATACTATCCGAATGGTGCAAGGTTTGACAACTGGACTGAATGTCTCACTATAATCAATACCTTCCTGCTGGTTGAAGCCCTTCCCACTAAATGTGCTTTGTATCAGTCAATAGAGCCATTAGCCTTGCGCTTCACCCGAAACACCCACTTACAACCGACAATGTTTATGTTTGGTGTGGCATGAACCAAAGTCCTAGTCCTATTCTTAATGAGTGCATTGATTTCGTCATCCATTGCATTGCGCCAAGAAGAATCAGTAACTGCTTTAGAGTAGCAAGTTTGTTCTAACAACATCTGTAACCTGCAAGGGATGCTCAGTGGTAGTTAAACACATTTTTTGAACATGTTTTGTAATTCAATCTCGTGCTTGAGTGATCATTTGATGTCGTGGCGGATCAGTAGGACTAAGACTATGGGAAATGGGTGCAATAGGTGTAGATATAGGCAGGGATGATGTTTGAGGATCAGTTAGAATAAGAGTATGGGAAATGGGTTTAGTAGGTGTATCGGCAGGCAGGGATGATGGTTGCTCATTGGAAGATGGAAGAGGGAGTGGTGGTGGGGAGTGTAAATGATGATTGTTTTTACCTGTGAAAAGATTACCATTGCTTTGAATGTTCTTGTACTTAACCCAAAAGAGGAAGAAACTTTTTTCAAAAAACTACATGATGAGATATGTAAATATGATTGGTAGGAAGATGAAAACATAATTACCCTTTGTGAGCACTGTTGTAACCAATGAACACACAAGACAGAAAACGTGGTGCAAGCTTATGTTTATTGCATGGACGCAAGTAGGATAACATAAGCATCCAAAGACACACAATGATTTGTAATCAGGTGTACAATAGAATAACAACTCAAGTGGAGACTTGGTGGAGGTTTTTGAAGATGGAAGTCGATTTATTAAATAGCAACTTGTGTTGAAAGCATCTGCCCAAAATGAAATAGGGAGAGAAGCATGGTTCAATAACATTGACAAACCAGATTCCACAATGTGTCGATGACATTTTTCTACAAGTCCATTTTGAGTTGAGGTATGAAGACTAGAAAAACGATGGAAGATCCCTTGGCTATCCAAATATGAAGTAAATTTTTGATACTCACCTCCATTATTGGATTGGAAAACTTTGATTTTGTGACCTATGAGATTCTCGATTTTATTTTTGAACAAAATGAAAGTAGATAAAGCGTCAGATTTGTTGGCTAATGGAAAGATCCAAGTAAAGTGACTAAAGACATCCATTAACAATAGTTAATAACGAAACCCATTGAAAGAAACAACGAGGGCATGACCACATAAATCATACGCGATTAAACTCAAAGGTTTGTCATAAGAAGTTGAACTAGATGAAAAAGGTAGTTTCCTACTTTTACTGACATGACATGAATGACAGAATGAAACTGGTTTATTGGAAATGGAAAGACTATTTAAATCCACAATGTCTTTTACTGTTCGAAGCATTGGGTGACCAAAACGTTGATGCCATAAAGGCAATGACTCTGAAACAAATGCAGAACTGGAAATTTTATTCGGCATATCCCGAGCATGACCAAGACAATAAAGTCCTCCTCTATTTTGGCCTTGCTGAAAAATTTCCCGTGTTGCCATCCTTCACAAGAAAAAACATTGGGTGAAATTCAAAATAAACATCATTATCTTTGGAAAATTGTGAAACTAAAAGTAAGTTTGCGAAGATTCTAGGCACATGATAAATATTTTTTAAATGAAATGTACGAAAGGGGGTAGAGAAAAGAGGCAGTACCAATATGGGCTATGGGTAAAGTGTTACCATTCCCAACATGGATTTGATTCGGGCCACCATATTCTGACTGAATGGGTAAGTTGTTCAGATCAGAGGCGAGGTGGTGAGTTGCACCACTATCAGGATACCAGTTGCCATTAGTGAAAGAACTAGGCGCAGCCACATAAGCCATGGCAGAAGAGCGAGCAGATGGAACCTGAAATTTTTTATCATAGCAATGCCAACAATCTATGGCAATGTGATTTTTCTTACAACATAATTGACAAGGCCCTAAAAATTTGCACCAGGTTGAGGTGAAGGACGATTTTGAGATCGATTAGAGCCACAATTATTGAAGTTGTGATTATTGGGCTGATTAGCCCGAGTACAAATGTTTTTGTGGTACTGTGATCGGTGAGAAGCAATCACATTAGCCATGGGATGTTGTTGAAGAAGTGATTGTTGAGCCTCAACTCGCATGTCAAAAGCAAGGAAATGAGAAAAATCATTCATGTTGATGTTAGTAACCGTCACTTGAGTGTGGTTATAATAGCGTTGTAAGCAAAATCGAGACCATTGAGAATGATTGGTTGTAGATCAGAGTCACTCATGTGATTTCCAGAGGCAGTATGGCTGTCAGAAAGTTGTTTGGCATGCAAGAAATATTGAGACATGGTTTTAGAACATTTTCTCATAGTTTGAAGCTCACGTAGAATTTGCATTATTCGAGCACGAGAACTGGAAGCAAATTGCTTCTCAAGGGCTGTCAAGCAGCATGAGAGGAATCAAATCCAACAACTCGTGCAAGTACTTTATCTGAAAGTGAAGAAAGAAGCCATCCAAGTAATACTTGGTCCTGCTTTTGCCATGCTAGGAAGGCAGGATTGATGGTGGCATCGATGGGGGATAAAGTACGAGGAGGACAAAGGAGAGTCCCATCAAGTTCATATCCTTTCAAAAGAGGTTTGAACTGTGTAAGCCGTAAGAGATAATTCGTATCATCAAGTTTGACGGAAATCAGGTGATGGATGTGAGTAGTTTGTAAGAAATGGGTAGGAACAACAGAGGAAGGAGGTGATGAGTTGGAGGAAGTTGCTGCATTTTAGCCATTATGGGAAGAGAAAAGCGTGGTTTAGGATACTTTAGACGTCTGATACCAAGTTAGATTTGAATAATGACTCTCACACCTTGTTGGGGTGTTTGAGTGTTCTATTTATAATTAAATTGATAAGTGATACACTATAACAATTATAGATATGATGGGATATGATTACAGATGATATGATAAGTGATACACTGTAACAGTTACAGATATGAGGGGATATGATAAGTGTTTGTTACAAGTTTGAATATGTGAAAGTGTTAGTGTTTGACATATCATCTAATTCTTTCTTTTCCTAATGAGTTCCTTGATTTGGGTTGACATTGTTTTGACGTGGTCTAACATATTGCAATCTCATTTTCACAACCAAACAACATGACTGTGATGATTCAACCATTCACACTGACATCTTAGGATGATGGTGATAGGGTTACAAGAGTCCCAATTTTGTCATGGTAAACTCTCCAACAGTGGCTCAAGATAGCGTGACTAGTCATGCTCCATCCCACTTGAGGATAATGAGCACCATCGTTACCAAAGACCCAACTCTGAGGTTGAGATACCATGTGTATCTATCAGTATAGGCAGACTAAGAACCCCTATGGAAAGCAAAGCAATTCTATACATTCTCTTGGACCCTCAACTTCTCATTTTCCCATGACTAACAAAGAACTTAAACAAGAAACTTCACAATCTCCATCATCTCCAGCCAAAGGATCATCACTAAATGAGGTTTTCTAGGGAGCGACATTGTGAAATATTTTACACAGACATATATACACAAAGTGTGATCCTTAATAAATGTTATATATTCAGAAAGAGAGTAGGGTGAGTTCTAGGATAAAGTGATTGCTGTAAATTGAAAACATGTTTGACTTATCAAAGTTATTCATCAATTCTTCATAAATTTCTCAAATTCACTTGATTATGATCTAATGATTTCGAAAGAAGGGTCGTTAAGATTATTTTAATATTTAACAAGATTTTGAGTGGTGATTCAATGAGGTTAAGCTCATGCCAACTCGGTGAGGACACATTTCTCAACCGTTAGATTAAATGGATTTAGATGAAGTTGTTAAACCAAAAACATTGGAAAGATTTATTAGTTTCCTACACTTAAACAACTTGTTAGTTTTTCACTTCAATAACTCCATTACCCTTTTCTTCTTCCCATCCTCTCCACTGTTTATTTCTTCTTTTTTATATTAAAACTTATTTCTAAACCTATTTGGTTTTATTTTTATGATGAAAAGTTTTCTAGGCTTTTCCATAAGTGATGTTGTTTATGATTAAACGAGATTTTAAGAAACTACAGAAAAACCTCTGATCATTGAATTTCTTGGTAAGATATGTCTATTTTGGATATGGTTGAAGATAATTGAAGAGATTTTTTTTTGTTTTAATTTAAAGTTGTTGAGGAGGTCTTAGAGGGCATGAGCATGGATTATCTTTTAGAATTTATTCATATTGTTGCACCCTTGTTTAGAAATAAGAGGATGGATGTCATTGCTTATGAATAATAACCTACCATATTAAAAATAAATTCTTTCATTAATCCTGTAGAAGAATTTGTGTGATCAAAGGAGGAATAAGAAGATGGAGAATGAAGTTTCTAAAACTACAGAGTTGTGACGGTTTAGGAAACTAATAAAGCTTTCCATTTTATGTTTAAAAACTTCATCTAGATATATTTATCCAATGGTCGAGAGGTGCACCCTCACCGAATGGGCGTGTGGTTAACCTCATTCAATCACCATCCAAGGTTTTAGTTTTCTTCGCATTCAAAATGTACAACTTATAAGCACAAGTAGTCAATGAAATTAATCAAAATACGACTTATCAAATAATGTTGCTTTGGAATTTAAAATGACAACATATATGAAACAAAACTAATAAGATTTAAAGTGCATAAAAAGGGTGTGAAGAATAATTTATCACTAAAAGAATATCATAACAATGGATTTATCTAACAATCCTAGAATGAAGAATTAGTTGCACATGCTAAACATGCGAAACTTAACTTTTATTAAATAATTGAAAAAAATTTACAAGCGTAAGAGGACTGTTTATGTTCCATTCGCTCCTGATATTACAATCATTTTCTTCTCCAAATTGTGTTATTAAGAGATGAAACAATGCCCCTATTTATATTATTTTACAAGAGTGATGTAAGAGGAGGAAAATAAAAATATAATCAAATTCTCTAAAAAAAAATTCAACAAGAATTCATTCTTCATTCTCATAGTGTAGATATTTTTTGCTCTAGAGTACAAGTATTTTGATTTGTTGCATTCATTAGTTTGTTTGACTTGCAAGATTTCTCATTTTTCTCCATCACTAAGAACTCTGGTTATATAGATACATGGTAGCAGATATAAAGCCAAATATTGAATATAAGCATTGCTAAGACATGATTAGATTTGAAAATAAAATGAATTATGAGAAGAAGAAAAAAAATCACACACACACACACACACACACACACACATATATATATTATTCAACTAAGTAAGAACTTCAAGAGTAAGAAAACTACTAAATTTACTTTTACTCATTTTACTGTTGCAGAAACATTCATCCATCTTTACTCTCTGTATATATAGACATTGATAATACAGAAAAGAGATGACTTGATGCAATACATGAGTGTTGCTTCCTTAAGTGGGATGACAAATAATGTCATGTTGACACCACATCAATGATGTGATAAAAGGCAAGGGTATGTTGACACCTCACACTCATAATAATGGACAACCACTTTTACAACACCCCCCCTTGGATGTCCACCATAGTTTAGTTGTATTCAAATGATGCCAATAAAATTCAGTGGGAAAACTTGGACAAAGTGCACAACTTTCTTCAGGAAATGGTGGGTGCGCATAATGTTGCCTCGTTAAAACCTTGACAGGAAAAAACCCAATGAAATAAAAACCATGTCGAAGGAAAAATAGTACAGCGCACTAATAATTATTTAACAAACTTCTGGATGCCCCTGAGTAAGTATACTTTTGGCCCCTTGATAATCTGGGTAAGTCCACTTCTGGATACTCCCTCTGATAATGATTCCACTTAACAGATTTATTACTTTGATGTTTCAGCTGACACATACCAATTCCACAAACTGATTTATGAAATGTCAATTTTGGTAGTGCTTTGGTGAAGATATCTGCAAGGTTGTCATTAGATTGAATCTGTTTGATGTCAATCTCATGATTCGTCTGGAGCTCATGTGGATAAGAGAACTTGACTGGAATATGTTTTGTTCGATCTTCTTTGATGAATCCTTTTTTTATTTGATTGATACATGCAACATTATCTTCATATATGAGAGTCGGTTGATCAAGAGTTGATGACAATTGATAGTTATTTCGTATATGTTGAATTAATTATCTGAGCTAGACACATTCTCGGCTAGCTTCATTCAGAGCAATAATTTCATAATGATTTGATAAGGTAGCCACTAATGTCTGTTTAATAGACCGCCAAGAAATAGTTGTGTTACAGTTCAAAAATACATAACCTATTAGTGAGCGACCCTTATGGGGGTAAGATAAATGGCCCGAATCTGCATAGCCAACTAAATGAGAATGGTTAGATAAATCACAGGACTAAAATAAACCCATATCAATTGTCCCACGAAGATATCGTAATAGTATTTTACTCCATTCCAGTGTCTACAAGTAGGTGCAAAACTATATATTGCTAACAGATTCACATAAATGTTACATCAGGTTGTGTACATTGTGCAAAATATAATAATGCACTAATGACACTTAAATATGGTACTTCAAGACCAAGTATCTCCTAATTTTCTTCTTTTGGTCAATATGGATCCTTAGATATATCTAAAGAGCAGACAACTATTAGCATACTAAGTGGGTGAGATTTGTCCATATTAAAGCGTTATAACAATTTTCAATACATCTTAACTGATGGACTAATATTCCATCAGTACTTTGCTTGATTTACAGGTCGAGACAAAATTTCCTTTTCCCAGGTCTTTCATCACAAATTATTTCTTTAAATAGTTAGCAACATTAGTAATATCTTCGATAGATCCAATAAGGGTTATATCATCTACCTATATTGTTGCTATGACAAAACCAGATTTCTTGATAAAAACACTTGGGCAAATGGGATTGTTTGTATAACCTTCTTTACACAGATATTCACTAAGACGGTTATACCACATCCTTCGGGATTGTTTCAAGCCATACAAATGTCGTTTTTGTTTTATCGACTGAGTATTTCCGGACTTTGCCTCGGGCAAAATAAATCGGATTTTCATGTAAATATTTGTGTCCAATTTTCCATATAATTAAGCAATTACTACATCCATATGTCTCAGATCAAGTTTTTTGAAAACTACAAGAATTATTAAATATCGGAATGTAGTCATATCCATAACTGGGGAATATGTTTCATCAAAATCGATGTCGGGTTTCTGCAAGAAACCTTGTGCCACAAGCCTTGCCTTATATATGACAATTTTGTTTTTCTCATTTCTTTTTCTTACAAGTACCCGTTTGAAACCAACATGGTTTACATGTTTGGGTGTCTGTACTATAGGTCCAAAAACATCACGTTTTTCTAGCGAATCTAATTTTGTTTTGATAGCAACTTTCCATTTTGGCCAATCACTTATTTGTCGAGATTCGTAGATGCTACATGGTTCAATGTCATTACAAATATCATTGCCCTTTGATAGTTTGGTAGCTACCATATGTACAAATACGTCATCGATGACAATTACATTATTATGCCACATTTCTCCAGATTATATTGAGATATCATCATTCTCAGGTACCTGAGCCTCACCAAGGGCATGTGCATCACTTCAAGGATATGGAGAAATTGGTCTTTTAAAAATAACCTCTTCATGAGCATTATGTGATGCTACTTTTGGAGCTTCATGTACAACTTCTTTTGGAGCCTATATAACTTCTGTTGGAGATTTAAGAGTTACATTAGGGCATGAAATTTTATTGACTCTCCTTTTTCTGGAAATCAAATCTTTGGAACCTATATGTTTGCCACGCTTCTGGCGTGTAACATATTAATCAGTTGCTTGTTTCGAAGTTTGTCCTTCAGGGACACAAATTCGAGCAGGTGCATTCATAGCTGGGACATGTGATTTTGTTACTTTAGCTACATCATTAAATGCATCAGGTAGTTGATTTGCAATTTCTTGAAGATGTAATATTCGCCTTAGCTCATCATCACATTGTGACGTTCTAGGGTCGAGGTGAGACAAGGTGGGAGTATTCCATGAGAGTACTTCACACCGTTCCTTGATATCTCCCTCTAACGGTGGGAAGACAGTCTCATCAAACTGGCAGTCGGAAAATCTAGCGGTAAAAACATCACCAGTTAAAGGTTTGAGATATTAAATAATGGAAGGTGAATCAAAACCGAGATAAATGCCTAATCGATGTTGGGGACCCATCTTAGTACGCATTGGGGGTGGGATAGGAACATGTATGACATAACCAAATTTACGTAAATGTGAAATATTAGGTTGAAAACCAGTCACAAGTTGTAAAGATGAATATTGATGGTATGAAGTGAGCCTAAGGCAACGTAATTTGGCGGCATGCAAGATTGAATCTCCCCAGGCACTAGTAGGTAGGCTAGACTGCATAAGCAAAGGTCTAGCAATGAGTTTGAGTCCTTTAATAAGAGATTTTGCTAAACCATTTTGTGGAACGGAATGTTCAATAACAATCCCTATGGATGAACAAAAATCTTGAAACACTTGTGACGTAAATTAGGTCTCATTATCAAGGCGAACAGACTCAATGTGATAGTCTGAGAAGTGAGCGATAAGTTGAATTATTTGTTGTAGAAATCTTGCAAAGGGAAGATTATGAGTAAAAATAAAACACACATAAGACCATCGAGTGGAAGCATCGATTAAAACCATGTCATATCTAAAAGATGCACTAGCAGGGTGAATTGGTCCACAAAGGTCGCATTGTAATCTTTGTAAGAATGATGGCGACTCAGTATCAATCTTGACATGATGTTTGGTAATAAGTTTTCCTTGTGAACAAGGAATGCATAAATACCCACTAGGGAATTGGAGTGAAATGTATGCTAAGAATGACCATTAGAGCTTTCTACAATTTTCTTGAACATGGTAGACCCAGGATGACCCAAGTGATCATGCCAAAGAAGCAAAGTATGTGGATTAATGAGTTTGGGATTAAGCTTCTGGCTTAAAACAACATGTGATTCCACAGTCGTGATGTTGTGCAATATAGTCCCAAGGAGATAAGGGAGAATTTTTCTAGTGTGAGCTTCTGGCTTCCAACACTATATATGATGCATAAATATTCTTTGTTCCCTTCATTAGTTGTCTCAATATGATACCCATTCAAGCGTATATCCTTAAAACTGAGCAAGTTTCTTCTGGAACTGCTAGAATATAATGCATCCTTAATAAGTAACTGGGTACCATTTGGTAAGACCAAGTGAGCTTGACCAGAGCCTTTAATAATTTGCACAGAGCCAACTATGGTAGACACCTCTTGTTTTTTATTTTATTTCTAGTGATGAGAAAAATTTGAGATTTTTAAGTATTAGTATGTGTAGTGGCACTATCAAGCAAACATGTATCATCAGCCAATTGTGACATTGTGTGATCCATACCTTAAATAAGAAACATATAGGAAGTCAAGTAAATTATACAAAATTAGATAAAGGTGCATATCTTACACAAAATGATAAATACCAGAACATATTACACCAAAAACACATCTTACATGATGAGATTAATAACACAAGGTTTCATTCATACATTGTCAACATCTTGAAAAAAGTCAGATGTGTCCAAATGGGTAATAGTGACTGAATGCTCAAATGTATTAGTTCTGTCGCCCCCTTGCACCAAATTTGTCTCTGTGATTTTAATTGAGGCACGATATTTTTTTACTGCTTCTTTTGGTGCACGGCATACACGTGACCAATGTCCACGTTTACCACAGCAGTGACAAGTGTCATCTCGATATGAAGTTGTAGTATCCGTTGCAGGAGTGTTGTTATTGTCATGGGCCGAAACTTTGGACCATTTATGGTTACCACTTCTACGTAACCACCTCTACTGGAGTGGCTACCTCTATTAGAGTAGTCATTGTGGCTAGCTCTTCTGGAGTTGTCATATCTTCTGGTGTATGTATTCCTGTCAAGTTCTCTGCCGCCATATCCCCTGCCTCTCTGAAAACAGTAGTTGGCATTTACTTCAGGAAATGTCATGGAACCTGATGGTCTTGCATTATGATTTTTCATTAAAATCTTAGCATTTTCTTCTACTACGAGGAGACATGTCACTAATTCAGAATAATTAGTAAAGTGACGTTCCTTATATTGTTGCTGCAGAAGTACACTTGATGCATGAAAGGTTGATAATGTTTTTTTAATCATTTGAGCGTCTGTCAAATTGTCTCCACAAAACTTAAGACGTGAAATGATATTGAACATGGTAGAGTTATATTTTGACACTGTCTTAAAATCTTGAAACCTTAGATTTAAACATTCTTTTTGGGCAACAGGGTAAATGACAGCCTTCTAATGGTCATATCTGTCCTTAAGAGACTTCCATAATACTAAAGAGTCGTCCTCAGTACGATATTTATTTTTGAGGTCATCATGAATATGATGACACAGGAAAATGAGTGCAGATGCTTTATCTTCTACAGGCATTGAATCTTATTCTTTAATTGTATTCCTAATTTCTTTGCTTGTAAATGGAGTTTGGCATCAAGTTGCCAGGACATATAGTTTTCTCTATTGACAACAAGAACTTGAAACTCAAGTTTCGCCAGATTCGACATCTATATAAAAATATATAGATACATAGGGATTAATATACGAAAAGCATAGAGTTGCATATGTCAAATTCATACACTATTAACTAATATATGATCAAGAAAATGGAGTTGCATATTTTATTTATACACAAAGTCACATAACACACACACACATATATATATATATAGTACCATGTTTTCCACATGCAAATTAATTAATCAACCTTATATAGTGGACCTTTTAGTGACTATGTGCTCAAGCAAGAAAATATAATCAAATGAGTGGTTAATATTCTTCTTCTTAGTATGATATGTTGTTGAATTATATGATGTACTAGTGTAATCAGTCAAACTTTGAAAATGATGTGTGTTGAGATTCTAAAAAAAGGACACTAAGATGACAAAGATTGAATAAACAAATTTTTATTCACAATCGAGGAAGTGGCCATATGAATTATTAGCCAACCAACCGAGTAAGAATCTTTCACACACATTTATAAGCACTGTTTGTCAAAACCATTTAGGCTAATTTGATCTAAAACAAATTTGAGTTATTATTCTTCTTCACTTTATAAAGGCTCAAATAGATATACAAATTCAGTGACAATATGCAACTGTGTACGTTAGTGAGTATTCACTAGTCTTGATATTGTAGAAATTTGGTCAAAGAATATTTTCATTGATATTTACAGGTGCATCCCAAAACAATGAAGCAAAGTAAAATTATATTCATGATATGAAAAGTAAATTATTCAATAGGTATGTTGTAATGTAATTTTGAAGAAAATAATTTCGAGTGATTTCATACTTACTCTCGATGCGCACGGATTGAAAGGAAATATCAAATCGATGATAATAGCCGTATAGAAAGATAATACCAAAGCTGAGCTAATATTTGGTCGTTTTGGAGCTATTCGTGCTGATAACCTATTAAACTAAGTAAGAACTTCAAGAGTAAGAAAACTATTAAATTCACTTTTATTCATTTCACTGTTGCAGAAACATTCATCCATTTTTACTCTATGTATATATATATAGACATGGATAATACAAAAAAGAGATGACTTGATGCAATACATGAGTGCCACGTCCTTAAGTGGGATGACAAAGAGTGTGATGTTGACACCACATCAATGATGTGATAAGAAGCAAGGGGATGTTGACACCTCACACTCGTAATGGTTGACAACTACAGTTACATATATATATTGGCACGCTACAACGTAAGATTTTAGGCCTATGATGATCTTTGCAGTAGGGCAAGGTTAGCTCGGATTGCAGATCACGTTTTTCATCAGTAAGCTGAGACGTTGGCTGAAGTGATATAACTCAGATGACAAAGATAGGAAAATTAACATGCGATAAAGGATTAGGTTTACTATACTATAAGATAGAATTGTTGTGATCTTTCTGACCGACTTTCAATGTTGTCGCGAAGTTCTTTTCCAAGGAAGCACACAAACAACGCTATGGTAAATTGACTTTGAAACGAAAAGAGCAAGCCAAGGCGAAAAACAGAATATCACAGGTGCCCCATCGGAACATGGACTGCATCTATAATGCATTGTATGTCCTATAATGGGTCCCTTTCTTCTACCATTTCCCGGGAGTTGATGACTACTCATAACTATTACCTTCACACCAAAAAAGAGTTCGACCCCATGTTGCTCAAAATTCAAAAATTTTCAAAAGTAAATGGGAGAAAGTGCCCCCATGTAGCTCCGTGTCTGTCTACAATTCAATTGAATGTCTTTGAGAGTGGCTTTCCTACAACTTCGTTCACAGCCATTCGATTTACTTACTAGTTTTACTTATGGAAATAGGAGTTATTTGAAACTAATATATACAATTTTATATTGAATAATTTGATCCTTTTATTTCATTGTTAGGTCGAGCCCAAGTAAGCCTGTAAGTAAATATTCGGGAATGACTTCAATAATTTGAATGAAATTGAAACTCTGATAGAGATTATATTGAAATTATAATAATGATTAATTAGTTGATCTTATTTTGTTTTCTATTTCCGAAAGTTATTTGTCATTTCAGTTACTGTTGATTTACCTCCTTCCAGTTATCGTTGTTCCACTATTGAAGTTCATCTTTTGTTTAGGCTTTATTTGTTACTTTAGGATGTGTTTGTTTGCATGGAATCTTATGCCATGAAAATTCATGAAGGGACCCCTATATTTTAGGCTAATTTGAGGTATAACTCCACATGCACTATTTGATGTTGTTATCAATAGTGGGAATGAAAGTCTCATGAACATGAAAATCACATGCTTTGGGGTATCTTTCATTAGGGTAAGCACAAACATTCTATATATACTTTCTCTTAGACACTTAGGCTTCTCATTCACACAAAAATTGGATTTCAACAAGGAACTTCATGATCCCCATTGTTGCCAGCCAAAGAATGAGGAAATTTTCAATGGAGTAGCATTGTATAATTTATTACCTCTGTTCCTTGACATAGATACACATAGTATGCATCACAATAGATACACAGTATGTATCGTTATTTACTGTATACATGTATACTTTAGAATTCAAGAATGACTTTAAGAGTGGTTTCGCTGCCACTGTTTTATAGGCCATAAGATGTAGACTATCCTAACATTTGCACAATGAGGTCAATCATTTTTCTCCATTAAGCCCCAAATTGTCTGATTGTTTGGATATCCATTTGAGGGATGCTAGCTGTCGAGGAAACGGGCGAGGACAGCGACGTGGCGGGGTGGGAGCCGTCCACCCCGCTCGAGATGCGTGCCGCATTTTTTGTGCGCGCATCCCGAGCGGGGTGGACGGCTCCCACCCCGCCACGTCGCTGTCCTCGCTTGTTTCCTCGACATTTAGAATTCCCCCATCCATTTTGATATGAAAATACACGGGTTCCGTTTTATTGTAAATTAAGCTTGGGTTGGAAGGTTTTATGAAGATCTGCTAAATGCACTCATCAATGCTTGGAAGTTTCTTTGTGGGTGAATCCATAATCTCTCAAAAGGGAAATGACTAAACCAAGTTTCGAGGTAGGAAATAGTGAATCAATTGTGTGTGGTCATGGTGTTTGTGGATAAGAACATGACATTTCTTTCTAAAGGCAACGACTACTCCACGCCACCATATATGATGTCTCACACGGTCACACCACTACACTCTCTCACACCACCTATTTTATTTTTCAAACCACCAATGCTTTCCCACACCACTAATATAAATAAGCATCCACTCTCTCCCCCATTCAAAATCACATTTTCCCTCTTTGCCTTAATCAAATCTTCCCCCATTCGATTGGTTCGATTGCTCTCCCCTCTCTCCCCCGTTCGATTGCTTCACCATTCTCTACTCCATTTGATGGGTGGGAATGATCGAGATAATAGAGGTCAAAAACGACCCATGACGGCGTTTCACTGAAAGGTGAGAGCAGAAAAGGACAAAGAGCATGCGGAAGATAAAAAACCAAAAAGATAACTCAGAATTTTTTCTAAACAAATGTAAGGTTAAACTTCAAAAAATTTACTGTTCGCCAGGAACAATGCAAGGTATTGCTATTTCCTTGCTTGGATCACGTGAGGCTTTGGAAAAATCTCGCAACATTATAGGCGAGGAAATGGAAAAATCTCGCCTGGGGCTATGCGAAGGTGAGAAACAAACTTTGTTTTTCAGACAGATTTGTGTGGCTTTAGTCAAATGGCCATAAGTTTCTCATTTCAAAACATTTTCAAGTTGTGTTTATTAGATAACTCAAAGTACTATAATTTTTGTGCGTTGATGAGCTTGAGAATCGATCATGATCGAGCATATAAGTTGATTCAAGACAGATTTGCGAAACTTTAGTAAAACGACCATAACTTGCCCATTTCAAAACATTTCAAGTGATTCAAATTGTGTTTATTAGATAACTCAGTACTACGATGTTCTTATTTTGATGAGCTTAAGAATCAGTCTCGATCTAGTAAGGGTGGACAAACGGATCGAGAAACCGCGAATTCAAATCGAACTGAACGGTCCGAATTTGATTTTGTAAATTAATAAACAGCTCGAATCCGTTATAAGAACGGTTCGAGCCTGATTCCTAAATCTGAAATCAAAACAGTTTGGTTCTGATCTGTTTTAATAGATCTATACGTTTGTCCTATCCTGATTGGGTTTACCTAAATTTACTGCAACCCTAAAATCCCAAATCGTTTGCCTCTCTCACTCACCAGTAGTTGCGTCTCTCAGTCTCTCTCATCACATATCACTCTCTTCAAGTTCTCGACACAAGAGACTCATCTCCCATTGTGATTGTGAGGGTCTTATGCATAGGAGGAGCTAGAGCTTGGGGATTCCACTTGTTTCTTTTCGTCGTCCTCGTCTTTGTCCCCTTCGTCGCGGAAGATTACTAACTAATGAATTGTTGTGGAAGAGACAGGTGTTGTTGCTGATGCTCTTCTTCTTCCTGTTCCTGGTGGTGATCCATAAAGGATGTGGGTTGGTGTTGGCGTTGGTGGTCTTGGCTCTTGATCGAGTTCATGCTATGGATGATATCCTCTTCTTTTCTTCTTCAAATCATCGCATGATCTGTCATCTGACATGGTGGAAGACAAGGAGAGGGTTTTGCTTTTACCATTTTGCACTTTTTTAGGATCGTTTACCACTTGGGTCCAATTAGGGTTGATGAGTATTTACAAGTCTCTATCCATCCAACCAACACATCGCATCTTGTAAACCCCCTAATTATCATCTTCAATTGGAGCAGTTGGATTGTTTAGGAATAGTGATGTGTAGAGTGAACGCATGTGGTTATAGGTTCGTTCTTCGCTGGTGAAGAGATTTTGGTGATGTTGAAGAAATGACCAAGAGGCATGTTACCATTACCATCTTCTCAATTTTATGGTGATTTTTTCCTTCGTTTTTTTTTCTGTGTATTTTTTTTTGTTGTTGATTTGAGAGTGCCTGAAGATATATGTGATTAATATTAAAAAATTTCTTCTTTCTTTCCCTTCACTGATGATTTGAGGTATCAATACATGAAATTGTAGATTTGGATACCTACAATTATAGTTTGGGTTTTTATCTATGATTTGACGAGTTGTTGTTTGGATTGGAACGGTGGAACCAGACGTTCTAAACGGTTTAATTTAGGCTCGGTTCCAATTTTTGAAAATGAGGGAATTCGGATAGTAGTCTGATCCGTTAAATTTAAGCGGTTTGAGTTAGGTTCTTTCAAATTTGGAATCGATCCGGACCGTGCCCATCTCTACGATCTAACATATAAGTTAGCCGAAAGTCAAGGACACTACCATGTTTTCATTGTGAGGCAAATTTGTGCAACTTTAGTAAAATGATCATACATTGCTCATTTAAAAACATTTTAAAGTGATTTAAATTGTCTTATTAGATAATTCAGAGTACTGCAATTTTCTTGTTTTTGATGAGTTTGAGAATCGATCTTAATTAAGGGTTTAAATTGATCAAAAGTTATCCTATTTTTATGTTATTGTTTTTTTAAAAAAACAATTTTTTGAGTGGTGTGGGTTACTAGTCGTTGCCCTTTCTCACTCATAACACTTGTATTTATGATTTAGGGCTTGAAAAAAAAATAACATGGTGACTGAACAAAGAAGAATATCTTTGGAGACTAAAGTAGTACCACTTTTTGCAGAGACGAGTGTGAAGAAATCAGTTATCTTACAACCACTTTGATATCACTTATCTCAAGATCTATATATTATCTAACAGATTGTTTTTAGATAGAATTGGCTTGAAATAAGGTTAAAAAAATGGTTGAAATTGAATTTCAATTACTAGAAGTTGATTGCATATAATTGAGGGATTTGTTTATTTGGTCCTTCTAGCGAATCTCATAAATGGGTTTAATCCTATGCATATTTAGTTGTGGTTTTCTATCAGTTGACCATCAACAGTTGAGTTCTCGTGTGAGTGCTTATGAGCCCAAATTCAATTTCAACCCAATTCTTTTTTTTAACCTGATTTCTACCCGACTCCATCTAAAATCAAAAATGATAGGAAAACAAGTTTTTTGCAACTAGAAAACATGTCTGGCAGTTGGTACACATTGAGCAAATTGGCCATAAATCATCCTTGGATGATCAAACCATACAAGTGAAGAATCTGATTCTTGAATTGTCCTTATAAGGATCTGTCCTTGGACTGAATTGTGGTCTGAATTAGTGTTAAGAAGATCGTCCTATCACCTCCGCAACGATTCAATAAGAAGTTTTCTCCCTCTTAGAAACCATAACCAATTCCCTATAAATTCCTACCTTCTCCCCTCTATGAACTTGGGATATTTCATCGTTGTTTAGTTGCTTCATCTTAGTTGTAGGGAATAAAGTATCTAAGCATTTATGTGCATTAAGGCACTTAGTGTCCAATTTTTTATGGGTGAGGTGGTTTTGAAAAAGTCGTGTTATACTGGTGTTACATTGTCATTCCTTGTTTTGGGAAAAGAATTCATCACAATAAAATAAGCGAAATTCTAAATGTCGAGGGAAAGAGCGTGGAAACCAGCGAGGTTTTTGAGGTGGCGGGGGGTGAACCGTTCACCCCCCTCGAGATGTGTTCCACGCGCGCATCTCGAGGGAGGGTGAATGGTTCACCCCCCGCCACCTCAAAAACTTCGCTGGTTTCCTCGCCCTTTCCCTCGACACATAGAATCGCTCATAAAATAATTTTAAAACAATAGTAGAAATTGGAAATTAGAAATTGGAATGTAGCAAATTATAAAAATTAATGGTAATTTATAAAATTACCATCAAACACAATCCTACAGAATTAGTTAAGAATTGTTGATATAAAAGTTAAGGGGTAGTGGTGAGTAGTGAAGATTGTTGATAATGAGCAATGATTATTTGAAAAGTGAGAATTTGAATTATCAAAGGAAATTTCTGACATTGTTTATTAGTGAAGATTGTTGATAATGAGCAATAGTTCAGTGAAAATTTGAATGATCAAAAGAATTTTCTTACATTTTATTCTATCAAAAGAAAGCAATTTTATATTTGGTAAGGGAATTATGTTTCAAAGAAAGTGCCTAGCAACATATCCATATTACCTGATCAAAATAAATAATTTTAAGCAGTTTATACAAACTTAAACTTCCTCCACTCTTTATTTTCGTTTTTTAAGGAATTGTTCACTGCTCAGACAATGACTTTATATTGATCAAAAGATTATTACTTGAACATAAATTTGAAAATGTTCCCCAAAATAAGCAATCTTTAACTTATTAACCTCACATAGTCTTCATCATTTATTTGTTTATTTAATTTTTATTATTATCATTTTCAACAGAAGATGCAACAAACTTTCAAATGTGTTTAAACGTAACCCGACTTGCAGATGTAAATAATTATATATGGCATCTATTACTGTATTTGGAATTATTGATCACAAAATTTATTTTCTTTTATTTTACTTTATTGTTTCTTATTTTTTAAATTTGTTGTTGTTGTTGACCATGATGTTGTTGAATATAATAAAATTTCCCAATCAGTAGTGACGATAGAGTGTACATAAGCTAGTTTTAAACGGATTGTCTCTGCACTAGAACACATGCTTTAAAATTCTACATTCTATTAACAACAACTTTGCATCTATCCGATAAACAAGGAAAGGAATACTTCCATCACTTTGAAGCATTTTTTAACTCTTTCATCTTATATTTTCAGATCTTCGAGTACTTGTTGAAAAACTCTCTGAGGAATTGAGTACAGATAGAAAGTGCTATTTGTAAAATTAGATGTGTCCATATTTTTCCCAAATGTTGCCTGGATACTGAGAATATGCCTACTGTGTCGCAGTGGTTGTTTTATACCAGCAAGAGTGTTTGAGCTGAATTGATGAGAAAGAGGAGGTGGAGGTGGAGGTGGAGGTGTTTATGTTTTCTCACTTGTTACATCCTGATGATTGTTGTAGTGTTGGCTCGGGCTGGCCCTGAAAGTCTAAGTGCCCTACGTGAACTGGTCAAATGGTACCCCTTTGAAAAGGAAAACAAAACTTAAGGTCTCTATAATTAATACCTTCGACCAATGAAGGCAACAAAGCTAGATTAAACTCTAACTAATTAGTGGAAAACTATAAAACTATCCCATTTGTTCGGCTTATGAGACTAGAATAAAATGAGTTAATTAATTTAAAAAAAATTAAAAAGTGAACAAAACACACAATATGCGATTGTACGGGTTTGACCGTTAGGAAAGTTTAAAAAATCTTAATCGGGAATTGAGACGTAAGTCTCACTCAATCAGTGTATGATTTAAGAACAATCATTTGGATCAATTGATATTTATTTATTTTTAATCAATTCTTGACACACTTATGAGGTGCAAGCCTCAGTTTATTAATCATAAGCCTCACACTAAGGCAAGACTCAAATTGTAGCCTCACAACATTTGTTTACACCATGACCATTAGATCGTTCAAAATATGAACTCGCCTAAAGCCTTAACCAAAACTCCAGACATATAAACTAGGGGTGGGCACGGGACGAGATGGAGATCATCCCTATCCCATCCCGTTTGTTCGGGATCGGGATGGGATAGACCTCATTCCTATCTCGTCCCATCCCAAACAGGTTCGGAACGAGATGGGATGAGCACGTACTAAAATTTGAATTGAAAATTTAACATGCAAGATTGAAAATTTTGGATTTACCATATAAAAAACTCAACTAAATTTTCCATGGTGATTGACTTAATTGTTTTGATTAACACAAACTAAATTCAAATCAACCAGAGGCTATTTACTTCTCGATGCAGTTTGTTCTTAGAGAATCCACAGCTTAGCTAAAATTCATTGCTTTTAAAAGCTAAAAATCATTGCTAAAAGTTATATAGATGCGAATGTTTTAGAAGCAAATTCCCCTCCACTATAGCCTTATATTACCATTAGACTAGCATGTGGAAGTTGTGTGAGAATAAAATAATCATGTCAACAAATAAAATAGTTATATAAACAAATAGTTTCATACTACATAGTTTATATTAAATATTAAAAAAAATCAATCCCAATAGGACCCGAAAAAATCGGGACATGATGGGATCGGGATCGTGGGATGGAATGCCTACCCCTAATATAAACAATACAAATCTAGAACATTAAAATTTCCTAAATAATTTTTTGGCTCTTGGGCATATAGTCAAGGATTGCCCAGGTGGCTATGACTATGATGAACAATTGATCAGGGAATGAACGGAAATGCCACGATCAACACCAATGAAAATCATGTATCTACGCTTTCTTTCTATATAACTTCTCTCTTCTTCTTCTTCTTTTTTCTTTTTCAAAATTTTCTATACACCAAGATTTTAACAATGTACAAATCCTTGATTAAGATCATCTTCAAATTAGCAGTACATTCATAGATTTCATGTTACTAATTATTTTTGTGACGTTTTAGGGTGCGGTTTTCAAACAAAATTTGCTACAAGTGAAAGGAAAAGAGGAAGAGATAATGAAGAACACATGAATTTGAAGATAATGATCATGACATTTTACAAAGTTGTGAAAATTGTGTTGGAGTTTGTATAGCAAATAACAAATAATTTCACATGGAAAGTGAGAAGTCAAAATAATGTATTTATAAGTGTTGATTTTCAACACTTATTAAATTATCAAGTAGCATTGAGCCTTGAACTTATATCTATTGAGGAAAATATAAGTTATATATAAAAAAGATGGTCCTTGAGCTTCTTGGGCTCCTTTGATTAAAAGTCTTTTTCACTTCAAGCTTTTGGTTTTGAATTAAGAACGGTTGTGTCTAATGATCAACATACCCTTTTAATTCAATGGATATAAACTATTTTTGCTAGAAGAGAAAACCAGGTTCTTCAACATAATATTTTTAGAGTTATTCATTCATTCCTTCACAGCTAAGAGAGAAAACATCAGTAAAGTTGCCAAAGCCAACACCCTTGTGCTAGGGTGTTGGTAATAGATAATTGAATCCCAGTAGTCAGACACTCAACAAACTACAACACTAAGTAGGGGCAAAATCTGTCTTTAGGATATAACATCTTTGCTAGCCTCTATCTGCAATTCAAGACGCAGCAACTTCGCCAATTCAAGACAGTGATTTTGCAAGCCTCTATCTGATATACAATACAAGTCAGTGACTTATTTAATTTTTTTTTGTTTTCGTTTTATTCTATTTGTAATTATAATTTGTATTGTTATAGTATTTATTTGTGATACGTTGTTCTGATTGTTCTCCAACAATCTATAGACATAATAATGGAACAATCAGTGAATGACGTCAAACCCCATGTTGACAAGCCATGCAAGTTCAAGGGGATGGACTTTAAATGATGGAAACAAAAGATGTTCTATTTAACAATTTAAATCATGCTCATAACGTCAAGGAAGATGTTCATGTGACAGAAGAAGATGATATTTCCGTAAACCAATTTAATGCAATTGATGCATGGAAACAAAATGAGTTTTTATGCAGGAGTTATATCCTGAACTACCTTGATGATACACTTTATGATGTGTATAGATCGTACAAAATCGTAAAAGAACTCTGGGACTCGATGGAAAATAAATATAAAATCAAATATACTGGTTCAAAGAAGTTTATCATTGGAAAATTCTTAAAGTGCCAAATGATACACTTGTAGTGAATCAAGTGCGGGAACTCCATATTCTGATGCTTGAACTTGCTGCAGCAGGAATGCAATTGCCACATCAATTTGCAGTCGGGGTTGTAATTGAGAAATTGCCTCCATCTTTGAATGATTTCAAAATACGTCTCAAACATAAGAAAACAAATATGTCAATGGACGATCCGGTTCTCAAACTAAGGGTTCAAGAAGATCACCGCAAGAGTGAGGGGATGAATGCTTTTGAGTTCGATGCCAAAGCTAATGGTGTTGAGGATGGAAATAAGTCCAAGCCTATGTACAAAAGTCAAAAGAAGAAAAGCATTAAGTATGATGAAAAACGTTCACACCCACATGCACTTGTTCCAAAAGGGAAAAATTTTAAGCACATTAAAGGTGCTTGTTGGGTATGTGAAAAGCTTGGACACAAGGCACACGACTGTCGCCACAAGAAAAAGAATTTTACTGCAAATAACAAAACCAAAGCCAATATTGTAGAAAACTTTGTTGGTGTTGTTTCTAAAGTCAACATGATGACAGATAGTAAGGATTGGTGGGTTGACACTTGTGCAACAAGGCACATATGTGAAAACAAAAATATGTTTGTCACCTACACTCCTATCAATGGTGAAGAGAAGTTATTCTAAGGTTGAAAACCGAACCATCGGTTCAGTTTTTCACCTAAACTATGAACAAAACCGACTTAAGTTGGTTTTAAAATTTTCAAACCAAAACCGAACCGACCATTAACAAAACCGATCCAAAATCGAATCGATTTCAATTTATGCAAATCGTAACCGAACTGAACTGACTAAAATTGAACCAAAACCGAAATAAAACCGAACTGAACTAAATATTTTAAACATACTATATTATATATATAATATATTATTTATTATATATTCGGTTAGTTCTGTTTGGTCGGTTAAAATCACATAGAAATCGAAAACCGAACCAACCACTTCGATTTTGAATTTTTTAAAACTGAAACTGATCCGAACCGAATTTAAACCGAACCAATCGGTTCAATTTTGATCGATTCGGTCAGTTTAATTGGTTTGATCGGGTTTTTGTTCAACCCTAAGTTATTCACGGGCAATGCATCTACTGCAAGTATTGCTGAAAAAGGAAAAGTGGTCCTTAAATTTACAACTGGAAAGGAACTTACCTTGATGGATCCATTACATGTTCCTGAAATTACTAAATTTTTTGTGTCTGGTCCTATTCTAAGCCAAAAAGGCTTTAAACTTGTATATGAATTTGACATATTTGTTCTCACTAAAGAGGGAACATTTGTTGGGAAAAAGGTTACTTGGCTGAAGGGCTTTACAAACTCAATGTATTAGTTTTGGATGTCAGTAATAATATAAACAACGCTTTTAATTATTTGCTCGAGTCTTCTACATTATGGCATGATAGATTAGGACATGTTAATTTTAGATTCTTTGTGTATAATGATTAATCATGGTTTGCTACCTAAATGCTCAATTGACAATATACGTAAGTGTGAAACTTGCGTGGAATCGAAATTTGCTAGTAAATCTTATAATTTTGTGGTTGAAAAATAAAACGAATTGTTGGGATTAATTCATACAGATTTGGGTGATTTCAAATCAAATCCAAGTCGTGAAGGAAAGAATTATTACATTACTTTAATAGATGATTACAGTAAGTATTGTTATGTTTATTTACTACATACCACAGATGAGGCTTTGTATATGTTCAAGACATATAAAGCTAAGTTGAAAACCAATTAAACAAGAAAATTAAAATTCTAAGATCAGATAGAGGAGGAGAATATGAATCTAATGCCTTTATAGAATTTTATGTTGCACATGAAATTATTCATCAAACGACGGCACCTTACACTCTCCTCAACAGAATGGGGTTACAGAGCGTAAAAATGGAACTTTGAAAAAAATGATTATTTCCATGTTGAATAGATTTGGGTTACCATTAAAAATGTGGGTGAAGCCTTACTTACTGCAAATACCATCTTGAATAAAATCTCACCAAATAAGAGTGATCAAACTCCATATGAAAAATGGAGTAAGTGGCAACCAACTTATAAAATCCTGAAAGTGTGGGGTTGCCTAGCAAAGGTTTAAGTACCATTCTCAAAACGAGTTAAACTTGGACCTAAAACAATTGACTGCGTGTTTATCGGATATGCCAATAATAGTGCAACATACCGATTTCTAGTCATTAGTCAGGAATTTCATATATTCATACAAATACTATCACTGAGTCTAATGATGCTGAATTTTTTGAGAATATATTTCCTTATAATGATAGCCTTACTGGAAAAAAAATGTACATGATTTTTGTCATGTTAATGGTGCTTCATCACCTGGTGTTCAAGACAAATACTTGGAACCAAATGAATTCACACCGATTGTCTAAGAATAATAATTGGAGCCAAGGAGAGGGAAAAAAAGTCAAAATTGCAAAAGATTTGGACTTGACTTCTTAACATTCCTCACCGAGGGTGAACAATAAACCTACAAAGATGTTGTCACTTCCTTTGACTCTATTTATTGGAAAGAAGCAATAAATAGTGAAACTGAATCTATTTTACAAAATCGTATGTGGGAATTAATAGATTTACCTCCAGGTTGTAAACCAATCGGATACAAATGAATTTTTAAAAGGAAGTTAAAGTTTGATGGTACAATAGAAAAGTACAAGGCTCGTCTAGTAGCCAAAAGATACCATAAAAAACAAGGGCTAGATTTCTTCGATGCTTACACACCAGTGACTAGAATTACATCTATTAGGATGTTAATTACAATTGCTTTTGTTTACAATTTGGAGATACACCAAATGGATGTAAAAACTAGGGTGGGCACGGGATGGGATGGACCTCATCCCTATCCCATCTCGTTTGTTCGGGATTGGGACAGGGTAGACCTCATCCCAATCTCATCCCATCCCAAACGGGTTTGGGACGGGACGAGATGAGCATATACTAAATAGTCTTCCAATGAAGAATGACAAAAAAATTCATCTCACATTACTCACACAGTAATAATGCATAATTTATGTATATATAACTTTCGTCATAACAATATAAAGTGTCAAATAAAATTTTATCCCACATTGATCTTAATTGCATCTTGTATGAATGATATAAGTTCTCAAGTTGTCTTAATATAAGTTCATAAATGAAAAATATTGCTCATTGACCAAATTTCCAACTACATAACTCATAGTGCAAAACTAAACGAAAACATCATTTGCCTTTATTTTTTACAAGAATAATTGTCCTATAATCAATCTAAAATGTGAAAAAGCATAAATTTTCATGAATTCCATTTGACCTAAAATATTCAAAATGAAGATGTTTTGATTTAATTTAAACACATCCTAAAATTTCTTTTAGAAGATTAGTTTGATTAAAATTAATAATAATAAATATTAAATAAATAAGTTCAAGATGGGATGTTATGGGCGAGATTGAAAGTCTCCATCCCAAGGGACGAGACGAGATCGGGATGAGTTTGGTCAATCCTAATAGGTCCCGAAAAAATCAGGACGGGACGGGATGGGACCGGTATCGTGGGATGGGATACGCACCCCTAGTAAAAACCACATTCTTAAATGGTGAATTAGATGAAGAAATCTATATGGAGTAGTCGGAAGGTTTTGTAGCAAAAAAAGGTCAAGATAAAAAATTTGTAAACTTGTAAAATCTATTTATGGACTTAAACAAGCACCTAAACAATGACATGAAAAGTTTAATCATACAGTGTTATCACATGGATTTTGGATCAATGAATATGATAAATGTGTTTACATCAAGCAATTTGACAATGACTCTATTGTCATTGTATGTTTGTATGTTGACGACATGCTCATCATGGGACTAAACTTAGATATCATAAAGTCCACTAAGAAATTACTGAATTCAAGTTTTGATATGAAAGATATGGGTAAAGCTAATGTAATTTTGGGAATACGAATTCAAAGAAGTGGATACATACTTACCCAATCACATTATGTGAATTTTGTTTTGCAAAAGTTTGGTCATTTTGATAGCAATCCGGCTAAATCACCTTATGATCCAAGTTGCAAACTCTAACACTTGTTTTTTCGGTATACCCTTCGTAAGTTGATCTGCAATATTATCCTTTGACTTCACTAGTCAAACGAAATGATCTCAATTGAAAGCAATTGTCTTTTAGTGTTATGTCGTCGTCTTATGTGCCTAGACTTGCCATTGTATATGTTGTTTTTTGCTCGTGCAATGGTTGCCATGCAGTCACAGTGAACACACATGGTAGTCACAGGTTGAGGCCATAATAGAACATCTTCTAGAAAATTTCTAAGCCATCCTACTTCTTCAACAGTCTTATCTGAGGCTGTAAATCCAATGAGGAGGTAGAAACTTAACCTAGCCAAATAGAAATTCAATGCCTACGTTCAAAAAGGCAAACTAGTTAGATGAAACTCAAAGAATAGAGTATACACACTTACTCATTCCTACGATAAGAATTGTATACTACCTGTGATGGTTAGGGTGAATATTTATTTATTCTTAATAACACTAATCTCTTGTAAGATAAGATGAATACAACAAGGTATTATTAATCTAATTGTCACCTACATGATAGTCAATGTAAGGTCACGTTTATGAGAATGATATGGCGAAATTCTCTAAAGATCTCAGAAATCCGAGATTTGTTCAAAACCAAAATGAACACAATAGTATGAATTGAAAAATGTGTAGATATGATATGTGAGATGTTTCATTGTATTGATTTACAAAACATGGTGAACAGTTTAATGTCTCCTATACACACTGCATCACTAGTAAATCTGATAAGTACTCACTAAGGAAGGTTCAAGTCCAAAAGACACCTCTCCTAATGCATATCATGTGTCATGCCCCGATTTTCGAAGAAAACGAATATCTTAAAATCCACGTAGGATTATCCGTTTTCCCAAAACCCGGGATGTGAAAATTCAATAACAACATAAACAATTATCAGCAACAACTAAAACGTAATTTAGAAAATTAAAACAAACTAAAAATGATCTAACCATGAAACTTTGATGTCGCTAGCCCCACTAACGGAACTTCAGTAACACTGCTAAAAAATCTCTAAACCTGAAAGATAAATCGACTACATTTCCAAAGGAATGTACCCAAGAAGCAAAAGCCCACGTGGGTCAGCAATAAAGCTGGTGTGAGAAATCTTCATCCCAAAATCAATAAATCTGCATGTGATAACATCAAACTAAACAAAAACAATAAACTCCCACAGCAACATGTAGTTCTTCCATGAGGCAATGATGTCAGGCAATAAAAGCACAATTCAAATAATTTAGTTCCTCAACGAGGCAATCATGTCATCATCCTAATAAGTAAATATGCATTTACTTGTACTTACACTGTAGAAGTTGACCATGGCAAGTCTGACCTGCAAAAATTGTTAGTAGACTTACCATCCTGCACGAAACGGTTAGAAACAAACTGATAAAGTTTATGAGTTATCAATCCTCATAAATGCAATTTATCTTTAAACAATGATACAAATCATAGTCATATTAGACTATTATTGAAATATCAACAAAACACATTTTCTACTTTAAAGAAGACATATAGTTCTCATTCAATGTTCGAATGAGAATTTTGTTTATTCCTTTAAGGCAATCAAGCACATACACAAAAATCTCGCTTCTTTTCCACAATCGCACTATCCTCCTTGTGTCGAACACACCTCACCCAAGTGTACCTCCCTTGCCTTCGAAACCACTTGGAGCGTACATGTTCCAAGTGGGGTGCCACATCGAGGAACATGTCATCTCACCCGAAGTTCGATCCATAGCAAACATTTCTTAGATACTGCACGTACTATCGAACTCACATGGAATGGTGCACTGATATGTAAACAAGTCTGCATACACAAAATTATATCACACGTATACAAGCAAGTCTGTATGCTTGTGGAAAAGAGCATAAAACAAATCAACTAAACCTCAAAACACTTTTATGGTGACACTTTGTTAACCATAAATAAATCAACCACAGTATCCACCATTCTTTTGGGAAACAAACAATATTTTCATAAATAAATTTTTCTATAACACAACAGAGATCATACTCATTCATAAGGATACTCCTTAGCAAGTTAATTTAGCATAACAATCAATTTCAATGCACGATTATCCAAGTAAACAACAAGAAAGTCTTATGTCAAAATAATACTAGCAACAAAACTGTAGCTTCATTACTTGACTAATTTGAGCAAACCAAAAACATAAAAATAATTTACACCAGAAACACACCACCTCTAACCTAGTATGACCAAAGGAAACATTCCACATAAATGATGGGATACACGTCTCTAACATCTAGTTTTATTTATTTATTTATTTATTATTTCCACCCATTCTTTAGTCACACTAGGAATGAAATTCTTTAATAACTAATAGCAATATTATATAACAACACATAACCAATAGTCTAACATAGGTAACCATGACCAAAACTCATTGAAGTTGCTAAGTTTAACCCATCTAAATTCTCGAATGAATAGATTAAACATCAGTCAAGATAGTATACCAATGAATATTCATGAAAACTAAAGATGACATGCTTGATCCTACCCATTGTGGTTCTTTAGGCCCAAAAGTAACTTATGCCCACTCTTCTTTATACTGCTATTTAATTCAAAATAAAATAATAATCAAAATCCAAGACATCCCTATCCCTTGCACACCAAAGTGATTTGCATGACAAATAGAGAAACCCATTTTGTGTTTCAAATAAAAAATAGACTTAATAACATTTACCCATGTCTACATTCATAGTTCCCACTATCAATATTCAGCAAAACAAACATACAAACAAGCTCTGTAAAAACCATAACCCATCCTTTCTTTTTTTATCGGATGAAAACCTTTTTTTTATTTTTTTTATTTTTTATAATTGACTAATGTTATGAAAACACTATATAAAAAAGAAGTGTGATATTCACAATAGTGGGAACCATCCCCGACCATCCCCAAAACTTGTTAACATTTTCTTTAAAATATTATGGAATTTGCACCACTAGCTACAATTGATAAATAACATACTTACTGCAAATTATAAACTAGCATAATTAGTTGTTATACAAACATTTCTGATTTCCTATTTAGTATAACTTAGTGAACCATTCCAGATTTACTACGTAGTCTCACTATTAAGATCACTGATCGTGATGGTTTTATATGAATACTTTTGCAACAAACCAACAAGTTCTTCCACAATCAGCATTTTCTATTAGTTCTATGGCTTGAGGAATGATAGATTTCAACTTATCAACAGCCCCTGGTAATTCCAATTCATACATATTCTATTGTGTTTCTAGAATGGGAAACGAGAAAACTCACCAAAATCGCAAATCGCAGAGGATTTGCGCAGCCAACGCAATCATCCCATCATTGTCTCGCCAGTGATCTTTCCCACGCCATTCACAACGCCGCCAACGAGAAGAAAAAAACGTGAAGGGGGAGAAAAGATGAAGGAAGGAGGAGAAAAGAAGAAAGGAAGAAGGGTTTTCTCTTATGATTTGGGTGACTAATTACTCCCACTAAAATTTTTGAGGGCACCCACCTTTTAATTTCACAAAATAAAACCCTAAAATTTTGAAATTCAAATTCAATTAAATGTAACTCTATTTAATTTAATTCAAAATAAAATAAATCAACTTCATGAAATTTAGGGGTGTAACATTATACACACGTTAAATGGAATCTCATCCTAAGATTCGGAAGGTAAGAAAGTTAACTGAATTTCGAAAAAATACAACTTGTCAAACGAAAAAAGATATTTAAAAATACAAATTTCAATTGAATTTTATGAACATAAATATTTATTGTCATTAGAAAAGTAGGGGTGTTACAATATATACAACTCAAAAGGAATCTTGTCCTGAGATTCACAGAAAGTGCTAAGTGAAGCAGAACCACTAAAAGGAAAACTAGACGGAATAACGCCACTCAAATATTGACATTATAAATTAATAAATAAATATGATTACTCGCACACACACAAGTCAAGGAAGCCTCATTATGAGATTCACAAAGAAAATGAAACAATATTAAAGTTTTAAGGTTCAACCTTGTCACTTCATCTCGAAACTTCTACATTCATACTCACCCATATCCACAGATCACCTAGACTCTACCTCAGCCTAGGCTAACCAAATGCTCTGATACCAAACTGTCACTTCCCAATTTTCAAAGAAAACGAAAATCCTAAAATCCACGTAGGATTATACGTTTCCCCAAAACTCGAGACGTGAAAATTCAATAACAAAATAAATAATTAGCAGCAACAACTAAAACATAATTTAGAAAATTAAAACAAACTAAAAATGAACTAACCATGAAACTCTGATGTCGCTAGCCCCACTAATGGAACTCCAGTAGCACTGCTAAAAAATTTCTAAACCTGAAAGGCTAATCGGCTACAATCCCAAAAAAATGTACTCAAGAAGCAAAAGCTCACTTGGGTCAGCAATAAAGTTGGTGTGAGAAATCTTCATCCTAAAATCAATAAATCCGCACGTGATAACATCAAACTAAACAAAAACAATAAACAACCACACCAACAGGTAGTTCCTCCATGAGGTAAAGGTATCAGGCAAGAAAAACACAATTCAAAGAATTTAGTTCCTGAATGAGGCAATCATGTCATCATCCTAATAAGTAAATATGCATTTACTTGTACTTACACTGTAGAAGTTGACTATGGCAAGTCTGACCTGCAAAAATTGTTAGTAGACTTACCATCCTACACCAAACGGTAAAAAACAAACAGATAAAGTTTGTGAGTTATCAATCCTCATAAATGAGATTTATTTTCAAACAATGATACAAATCATAGTCATATTAGACTATTATTGAAATATCAACAAAACACATTTTCTACCTTTAGGAAGACATATAGTTCTCATTCAATGGTCGAATGAGCATTTAGTTTCTTCTTTTAAGGCAATCAAGCACATACACAAAAATCTCGCTTATTTTCCACAATCGCACTATCCTCCTTGTGTCGAACACACCTCACCCAAGTGTGCTTGCGAAACCACTCGGAGCGTACATGTTCCAAGTGGGGTGCGACATCGAGGAACATGTCATCTCACCCAAAGTTCGATTCATGGCAAGCATTTCCTAGATACTACACATATTACCGAACTCACATGGAACGATGCATTGATATGCAAAAAAGCCTGCATACCCAAAATTATATCACATGTATACAAGAAAGTTTGTATACAAAACACATTTTTCATTTTGTTTTCGAAGTTGTGGAAAAGATCATAAAAAAAATCAACTAAACCTCAAAACTCTTTTATGGTGACACTTTGTCAACCATAAATAAATCAACCACGATATCCACCATTCTTTTGGGAAACAAACAATATTTTCATAAATAAATTTTTCTATAACACAATACGGAAAAAACTCATTTAATATAAGGATACTCCTTAGCAAGTTATTTTGGCATAACAATCGATTTCAATGCACGATTATCCAAGGTAACAACAAGAAAGTCTTATGTAAAAATAATACTAGCAACAAAACTGTAGCTTCAAACTTGACTAATTTGGGTAAGCCAAAAACATAAAAATAATTTACACCAGAAACACACTACCTCTGGCCTAGTATGACCAAAGGAAGCATTCCACATAAATAATGGGATTCATGTCTCTAACACCTAGATTTTTTATTTTTATTTCCACCCATTCTTCAGTCACACTAGGAATAAAATTCTTTAATAACTAACAAGCAGTATTATATAACAACACATAACAAATAGTCTAATATAGGTAACCATGACCAAAACTCATTGTAGTTGCTAAGTTTAACCCATCTAAATTCTCGAATGAATAGATTAAACATCAGTCAAGATAATGTACCAATGAATATTCATGAAAACTAAAGAAGAAATGCTTGATCCTACCCATTGTGGTTCTTTAGGCCCAAAAGTAACTTATGTCCACTCTTCTTTATACTGCTATTTAGTTCAAAATAAAATAATAATCAAAATCCAAGACATCCCTATCCCCTGCACACAAAAGTGATTGGCATGACAAATAGAGAAACCCATTTTGTGTTTCAAAGAAAAAAAATAGACTTAATAACATTTACCCATGTCTACGTTCATAGTTCCCACTATCAATATTCAGCAAAACAAACATACAAACAAGCTCTGTAGAAACTGTAACCCATCCTTTTTTTTTTTTTTTTATCGGATGAAAATCCCTTTTTTTATTTTTATAATCGACTAATGTTATGAAAGCATTATATAAAAAATAAGTGTGATAATCACAATAGTGGGGACCATCCCCAAAACTTGTTAACATTTTCTTTAAAATATTATGGAATTTTCATCACTAACTATAATTGATAAATAACATACTGCAAATTATAAACTAGCATAATTAGTTGTTATACAAACATTCCTGATTCCTATTTAGTATGACTTAGTGAACCATTCCAGATTTACTACGTAGTCTCACTGTTAAGATGAATGATCGTGATGGTTTTATATGAATACCTTTGCAACAAACCAACAAGTTCTTCCACAATCAGCATTTTCTATTAGTTCTATGGCTTGAGGAGTGATAGATTTCAACTTACCAACAACCCCTAGTAATTCCATTTCATACATATTCTATTATATTTCTAGAATATCTTTTGATCAAATGAAAGTTAGGACTCTCTGGTATCCAGTTTTCTAAAAACAAGTAAGTTTTGATAGAATCTTTACATTAACTTGATGGATGACAGTGTCATCAGATTCAAATAGTAAAGAACAATAATGGCTACCACCAAACTTATTTATCTTTACTGCAGTAATTTGCTACAAGATGTGGGACAAACACCACATTCATTAGAATAAGATGAGGGAAGAACAAATAAATGGTTATGGGTATGAAGACATTAATTAGAGAGATAGATCGGATGATGGGAAGAGTTCCTCCTCACCCAAACAATTAGACATTTTAAACATAAACAGACATCTAGAATGGGAAACGAGAAAACTCACCAAAATCGCAAATCGCAAAGGATTTGCGCAGCCAACGCAATTGTCCCATCATTGTCTCGCCTGTGATCTCTCCCACGCCATTCACAATGCCGCCAACGAGAAGAAGAAAACGTGAAGGGGGAGAAAAGATAAAGGAAGAAGGAGAAAATAAGAAGGAAGAAGGGTTTTCTCTTATGGTTTGGGTGGCTAATTGCCCCCACTAAAATTTTTGAGGGCACCACCCTTTAATTTCACAAAATAAAACCCTAAAATTTAGAAATTGAAATTCAATTAAATGTAACTCTATTTTTTTAATTCAAAATAAAATAAATTAACTTCATGAAATTTAGGGGTGTTACATCATGTCTAAGTTTATCTCCAGAAGACAACTCTATATATTTACTATACAAATGTGGGGTATTGTTGGAGTTTGTATAGCAAATAATAAATAGTCTCACATGGAAAGTGAAAAGTCAAAATAATAAAAATTATATATATATAAAAGACGAGCCTTGGGCGTCTTGGGCTCCTTTTATTAAAAGTTTTTTTGCACTTCAAGCTTTTGGTTTTGAAGTAAGTACGGTTGTGTCTGATCAAAACACCATTTTAATTCAATGGATATAAATTGTTTTTGCTGGCTATATATAAAAGAGAAAAACAGGTTATTCAACATAATATTTTCAGAGTTATTCATTCATTTCTTCACATCTGAAAGAGAAAACATCTAGTAAATTCGCCAGAATCAACACCCTTGTGCTAGTGTGTTGGTAATAAATAGTTGAATCCTGATAGTCAGATGCTCAATGAACTATAACACTGAATAGAGGCGAAGTCTGTCTATAGGACATAGCAACTTCACTAGCCTCTATCTGCAATTCAAGATGCAGCGACTTCGCCAAGACAATGATTTCGCAAGCCTCTATCTGCAATACAAGTTAGTGACTTATTTATTTTATTTTTGTTGTACTCTATTTGTAAGTACAATTTTGTACCATTACAGTATTTATTTGTAATACAATGTTCTGATTGTTCTCCAACAAATTGTTACCTTTAGGGAGCAAAAAATATTTGTTCCACATACATAGTGATCATCAACCTCAATGTAGAACTTTTTCCTCACTTTTTCTCTCAAATTTTTTTTCAAAAAAAAGGCAATGGACCTGAGCACAAAGACCCTTTGAGGCTTTGACTAGTTGCTTAGCTACCAGTTGTAGGATATTATCTACCACAGTTGCCAAAAAAAAAACACTATTGCCAAAGATCCCTTGTTGAATGTCGAGGGATAAAGATCAAAAGATCCAAGGTCAGGGTCAAGTGCTCACCAAAAATTTCCTGTAAACGACTTCAGATATATATATATATATAAACAAACAGGATGATTGCATTATGAATGGCCATTTTTTCTTTTAAGAAGCTGAATTGAAAATTTTGTCAGATAAACATAGTCAAATTTTTACACAATAACGCATGCATAGAAGGATACAAACTAGTATAGGTGCATTACCACATGTTGATAAAATCAAGCCAAAGCAATGCATTTGATAAAGAGCATTCACAGAGGTAAGAAGGCTTGGTCGTCGCTGTAAATAATTTAAAAGAGATTAATTTTTGATTGCATGTATATGCAATTGAAAATGGCTTTGAAGAATGACTTGTCTAAAAAGAAACTCTGTACATTTTGTGCATTAGGAGAACAAAGCGTTCAAAATAATATGACATGAAGGTGGCACCTCTGGATAGATCAATGTGGGGATCATTCAATGGGCGCCTCGTTTTGATGTGGATTTCTGGAGATTTTCATGTGCATTGCTTACATTAAAGTGTGAAGTTTTATGCTGAGTAACTTTAGGTACTGGTTGTTGACTTGAGCTATTACAATTCACAATCCTCTCAAAATGGAAAAATGGCCTCAAGGAGAGTCACTTCAATAAGAGATGATTTTTGTACATTGAAGAGGTTGAAGGCAAGGTGAGATGAATATACAATAATCCAAATGTCTGTCGATGATCATATTCTACGATGGGGATATGATTCTTGAATTGGAATCCGATTCTGGAATCCTCACTAAGGGTGTGTTTGGTTGCATGGAATTCTATGCCATGAGAAAAGAGACCCCTTTATTTTAGGCTAATTTGAAGTATAACTCTACATGCACTATTTAATTTTGTTATCAATGGTGAGAATAGAAATCTCATAAACATGAGAATCACATGCCTTTGGGGACCAAGGAGTGGGATTCTCATGTTGATGAGACTTCTATTCCCACCATTACTCACAAAACCAAATAGTGGATGTGGAGTGATATATCAATTTAGCCTAAAATGTAGGGGTCTTCTCATGAATTTTCATAACATAAAATTCCATGCAACCAAACACAGCCTAATAATCATTCTTTTCATGCTAAGAGAGTGATATTTTCCCAGTTTCACAAGCTACATACATCCACTTCCCTATAAATTATACTCTCTCCTCTCTTGCCCAAACTCAAGCCTTGTGGCTTTTATATAATCTTTCTTTCATGTTTTGTTTGTTATTGAAACTAATATATATATCATATCATTATTGTAGAGAAATTAATAAAATGCCAAATTAGCCACATGATTGATTAACCCGATGAAGCTGATAGAAACAGTTAATAAGGGTGGGGTGGTTTCGAAAATGCTGAGGGCACATTCGATTGCACCAAATGTTGCTGCGATTTTCTCTTGATTACTATGGTTTTATATCTAAAACCTCAAATTATTGAATAATGCATGTTTATTGTCAAAACATTTCCTAATAATATTTTTATTAAGAAATTTAAGATTTTTAATTATAGCTGAAAAAAGTTATCTTCTCGCCACATCCCAATCTCTTCATTGGTCACCATTTAAAATATTGTGAAGAGATCCAAGCCACATCTGATATCTTGTTTCGTACAACACAGTGGCTAGGAAGCTTGTTGACACCTTGGTAATTCATTTGGACATACCAAAGTGGCTCGCCTTACCCAGTGTAGCCTAGAACAGAGTGCTATGAATTTGCTGCATCGAGCCCAACACAAAATTGAAATTTTGAGGTCCCTTGTATGGATGCACCCAAACCTGCAACTAGGTTATGAGCATCTCCTGAGCTTAAGGCTCTCCCAAAAATTAAAGATAGGCAATGCATAAGGTAAAACAAATCGATTACACAACCATCATTAGTGGCCTAGGATGCATGGACTCGGATACGCGTGTCGTATCGGATACGGATACGACACGGCGACTCGGCAATTTTCAAAAAATTAGGATTCGGGGACTCGGCGACACGTCAATCAAACCTTATTTTTATTTTTATATTTTATTAAAAAATTATTAACATAATGTCATAAAATACCTCAAAAACAATAATTAATAATCCAATCATATAAAACATCAAGATGTCTTAAAGATTGATAGTTTGATACATAACTCAAAAATATCAACTTTAAGTCCCAAAAAAAGGAACGTCAACAAAAAAACAAAAATACATAGATTTCACTAATCTATGTCTTGATCATCGATCGTCCTCGACACACTCTCATCGTTAAATAGCACAGATTCTAACTCAGGTTCATCAAGAGAAAGATTGACAACCTCAAGTATGCCAGCAACATCCAAATCCAATGAATCAAGTGCATCTCCTCCGATATCCCACATCCTTGTCTCACCTTCTTTGTACTCTGGATTTCTTCTTGACAAGAGACGAAGATTAGAATGCACATATACCAAATCTTCAGCTCGTTGTGGGGTCAACTGATTCCTTTTCAACGAGTGGATGTTGTTATACGTACTCCAATTCCTCTCACAACAAGAGGAAGAACAAGGTTGCCCGAGCAATTTCAAAGCCAAGCTCTGAGTAATGGTGCAGAACAACCATGAGCAAGCCACCAAATGTTTGCTTCTAGGTGTCTCTATTTTCTATAGAATCCCTATCTGCAAATTGTCCCACACACCCTGAAAACTTTGCAAACTCTGCTGTTATCATTCTTCTTTCCTCATCATTAGGAAAGTATCTCTGAAAGCATTTATTCATCTCCATTGAAATGTCAGAATCACAATCTGGGGAAACACGATTCGGAGCCCCTTCAAGCCATTGTCTGCTATAATACCTAAGCAATCACAAATTAATATTATAAACCTAACCTAAATTTTCTAAATTAATTAGAAAAAGAATACTGCAAAACTTAAGTTACCTTGGATTTAAGGAATGTGCTAAACAATGTAGTGGTGTGTTGCTTTTCTCCCATCTATCAACCAATATATGATACACCACTGAATAAAAGTCTGACTCCTCATCATTTGTCTTCCCTTCATGGCGATAAATAATTTGCTTCACTTTTTCAATCATAGTATCCCACATTTCATACACCAAGTGAAGACAAGGCTCATCAGTATCAGCCCTCCGCAACATTGTATATATAGGTTATGTGAAACAAAGTATGTAGTTCACTTTGTCCCACCACAAGTCATCCAATAATTTTTCCTTCACAAACTTTGCTTTCTCAACATCATCTTCCTTGTAGGAATCCCACTGACCACCAATCACCATACTTTAGAGACTACTTTTAATGTCTTTCAGCCTTTTCAACATAATTATACTTGAAGCAAAGCGGGTCTCTGCAATAGAAAGCAACTTCAAGTTTGAATGCTCATTGAACATGTGCAATCTCATAAAATGGTTCATGACAAAATTTTTGATTTGCATGCCGTCCCCAATAATATCAACGATCCAATTACACTCGTTGTAGGCCTTTCCATTTGAAGGTGTGTTCTTTGGGGCACATATGTTTTTCAAAGCAAGGTTGAGAGTGTGGACTACACAAGGTGTCCAAAAGATTTGAGGGTATTGACTCTCAACAATTAAACTTGCAACTTTGCAAACTGGAGCATTGTCGGTTATGACTTGGACCACATTATTAGGCCCAACCTCATTAATAATTTCTTTGATCAAGCCAACAATGAAATGTTTATCTTTGACCGCTCCTTCACAATTCACAGCCTTCAAAAACATTGGACCACCCTCATTAATTACTATGAAATTAATAAGAGGCCTCCTTTGAGCATCGCTCCATCCATCACAAACAATGGTTTCTCCTTTAGCCTTCCATGTGTACTTTATTGTCTCCAATAACCTTTCAACGTGATCTCTTTCTTTTCGAAGCAAAGTAGTCCTCAATGCATTGTACCCAGGTGGCTTGTAACCACTAATAGACTTAGCTTTATTTGATGAAAAGGTGAAGGCATTCTGATAATACGGATTCTTTGCAAGGTTGAAAGGCAATGCAGCCGAGTAAAACATCCTTGCAATCAAAGCATCTAACTCTTGCCGATCATTGAGATTGAAAGCATCCGCAATCGAATTACTTGCTCTCCTTTTCCTTGAATCGGAGGATGAAGTTACGCCAACACTCGTACCTGCGCAACTACCTTGAGTTGAGCCCCTTGAAGGAGGTAAAGGAACAACACGTGTACGAGCAGCATTTTCTACTCTCAATGCAGCTGCATCAACAAGATTTTGTACCTTTATAAATTGTTCAGAAGAGATCTTATCACAAATAGCTATCCCATGACCTCTTTCCTTCAACGAATGGTGCCTTAGTCTAGTATGGGATCCCGTATAATCATTTTTGCAAAAGTTACACTTCCACCTTTGATTCCCTCCACCTTCATTTGTTCTTCTTAATCGTGTGACATGCCTCCAAAGAGGAGCATTATCTTCTCCGCTTATTTGGTCTAAAACTTTACATGTAAAAAAAGGAAAAGAAACATGGATTAAAAAAAAAAATTGGTTGGAGTCTTGCAGACTTGCAGGTAGTATTGCTAGAATATGTATATTTAATATAATTTAATTGCAACTTGTAAGTACTGAGTAGTAAGTAGTATTGAAGACTGACAATTATTTACGTGTTGCAAACTTGCAGGTAATATTGCTAGAATAGTAAAATATTTTACGGCAAATGGGCAACCCGAAAAGGACAGGAGAAGAACTTACAAGAAGAGAAATACTGCAGCTACCAACTAGTATTGATGTGGCAAGACACCAAGAATTGATTCTCTAAATTCTTTGCATTCAAACTGCCATTAAAAAATGATGAAGAGTTAATTTCTACTGAAAATGTTGCTTAGCTTTATGCACCAAGAACAAGCAATGACATGCAAAGATTTTGATAGGTTACTTAGGACTAGTCAGGAGTAAAATTAGCTGGATAGAAAAACTTGAAAGTGCAAGATCTCACTCAAAACATGAATTAAAGTAAATCAAACCTCAAAATAATGATTCTTTTATTTTTATTTTCTTACTAAGGTGGTAAAAACCTCTTGCGAGGGAACTATCCACATTCAAATAAACATGCATACATTCGTAGACAAATAAGGATTGATTAGCAGTTTGTAACCACAATACTAAAATACAATTCAAATTTCAAAGCCATCTAATCAGATGCATACCTCTCCAGGATGTCGAGTGTTCATATCATGAACATCAAGCTTGTAGTTATGTTGTGGAATCAACTGTGATGCATCCGATGAATGTGCCTGGGTGTTCTGCAAACCAAAAATAACTAATGGAGTGAGTGATTTGGAACACCTGATAAAACAATATAGTAAAGGTACCCCATTCATCGTGAGTTTAAGGCCAAACTCCATCACTGCACAGTACACATCATATCAATATCTATATGCGAATTCCTATGCCATTTGAAACCAGCCATTACATGAGAAGATACAAACAGAGAAAGTAGATACAGTGTGAGTTGATGGAGACTGAAAATGTTTCACTCTCCATCAACTTCTTTGTTCTTTCTTTTCTTCCTCAGTTCCTCCTTTCTCGCCTCCTTTCTCTCTGGTTCCTCGCCTCCTCAGGTTCCTCCTTCCTCGGTTCCTCGGCTCCTTAGTTCCTCGACTCTCTGTCTGTTTGAGCAATAAGCCAATAACAAAACGAAAAAAGGAGATTAGGTTTTAATATTAGGGCTTCAGATCTCAACCGTCCAATCTTATAAAGATCTGGAAAAAAAATTTAGCAACCGAATCCTGACCGTGTCCGGACCGTATCCTGACCAGGTCAAGTTGACCGATACGTTGACCACGTGTCGGATACGTATCCGACGCAAATCGCACGCGTATCTGTATCCGACACGCGTTTTCATAGGATTCGGAGGGTTTTTCTGAGAGTCTGTGCTTCCTTGTTGTCAGGAATGTGCAAGGAGAATCGAGAAATGACTACATTCTTTGCTTATTGATGATCTTGGTTGAGTCTTGAGAATGTTTAGGGCATAATTGTAGGATTTGGCGTTAGTTTTAGTTGTCTAAGTGTGATCTTGGAGCATCTTCAATGGGCAAGCTCAAAAGCCAAATATGACAATTGTTTGAGCTTTTAGAGTAAATTTTTATGCTCTAATGAAAAGTCCAAAGCTCAATATTTTTGAGTTGTCAGCCCAAAGCATTGCCAGAAAAGTGAATGGTCTAGGCAGATTTGGGCAGGGCAAGACAATTAAAAGAGTTCTATGCACGCATAACTGTTATGCGTGTCTAACTAATTTGACCTCATTTTCAACAACAAATAATATAAAACTGGTTACCCCCACCCCACCTAAAAAAATACTTTTGATCTATTATATATATATATATATATATATATATATATTTTGGTGACTAACTCATTGGAGTACACCCACCCTCAACCTCAAATTGGTCCACCTTTTTTAGCTTAAGGTTGAGAGATTTTTTTATATATCAGGTTTAGCCAGGTAACCTCAAAGTTATGGGTACAACTCATATCAACAATAAATATACCAAATTTAAAATGTAAAAGTAAAAAAAAAAAAGAAAATGACTTTTAAAGCTTATTCACTACAAGAAAATGGGAATTTAGCAACTGTTTGCAAAAACAGTCTTTAAATGCTTTATTTAATGACGTTTCTTTGACCGTCGTCGAATAATATTGGTTAACGACGGTTGTGGTTAATTGTGGCTGTGCTGACCGTCGTTATATGCTTTGTCCAAATTCGGCATGGTGGGGAAAATGTGCAAATGGGGTGCAATTAATAAATCTTGATTGTGTTTTAGATCTTAATACCATCCAATGGATGAGGTTTCAACCCCAAACCTAACTAATTTAGAGCAGTAGAGGAGAAGAGAAGTGGAGGAAGGAGAGGCAAACTAAAGTTGGTGAAGTTTCTGAAGCCGAACAAGGTGGTGATCATCCTGCAAGGGTGATACGCAGGTAGGAAACCAGTGATCGTGAATAACTACGACGATGGAACTCATGACAGAGCATACGGTCATTGCTTGGTGGCTGGGATCTCAAAGTACCCAAAGAAGGTGATTCGCAAGGACTCGGCCAAGAAGACTGCAAAGAAGTCTCGTGTTAAGGCTTTCGTGAAGGTGGTGAACTACAATCACATCATGCCCACTTGCTACACTCTCGACGTGGATTTCAAGGGTATCACCACTGCCGATGCTCTTCAGTCCAAGGACAAGAAGCTCACTGCTGCCAAGGAGATCAAATATCGCTTTGAGGATCGATTCAAGACCGACAAGAATAGGTGGTTCTTCTCCAAGCTCAGGTTCTAACTTCCTCATTTTACTCTCTTTTTTAGAAACCCCCCAATCTTCCTTTTGGTTAATGAGAGACAATTTTGATCAATTTGTAGTTGTTTTTCATTTGTGTTTTGAGATACCTTACCTTGGGATATAGTTTGGATGAATTGTTAGTGGTATCTTGGACGTTTATTATTGTGCAAAAAAAAAAAAAAAACACTAATTTATTTTAATTTTCTAATTTATTTTCACTTCCTATTTTTTTTTTTCACTTTTTATTCAGTTAACTTGATTATTTAACCTAGAATAGTGTTTGGAGGAAGAAACGAAGGAGGAAGATTCGAAGGAAGAAGAAGAAGTGACTGTTGGTGGTCTCTCGCGCTCGTTCGATTCGTCCATCGTCTTAGTTCTTCCATATCCCTCACGGTATGTCTAACTTTTGTATCTTTCTGATAAACATGTTATCATGTATTTGGCAATAAACAAAACAACATTGTCAGTAAATACTTTAAAGTAATTTAGTTCTTCCATATAATTTCAACATAATTGGAAGTTTGGACTAGTAAACTCTATCCTAGCTACACCAATTGGATCAGTGGTTAAGGACTTGACTTGATCAACCACATATCTTACATTGCATGGAACTTTAGAAATACAATTTTTTAAATGCTGCATAATTTGACAAGATTACCATTTGCTCAAGGTTTAGGAGTCAAGGGGGGGGGGGGGGGGGGGGGGGTAAAAATAATAGGAAGACTTTCAGGTAGGTTTCCCTCTGAGCTCTTCTTCTGTTGTAGCCAGTGTTTGTTGTTTAAATAAAAAAATTGCATTTGTTGAGTTCAAAGTTTACCACACATTGTTGTTATTCTAATGTTGATGAAATGTTAGACACAAATGAAATGATTTGTGTGTATTGTGTTGTCCTTTCTCATTCACAATCTCCTGTTTATATACAAACTAATCCAGAGAATATTCACAATATAATCTGCTAATTTCCTTAAAACTATTATACAATATTGACTCTATAAGCAACCTTCCTGATACAAATATTCTCAATCAATCAGGATATTCGCAATACCCCCCCTCAAGTTGGTGCATGGAGATCCCGTATGCCCAACTTGCGAAGTAAATACTCATATTGTCGTTTGCCCAATGCTTTTGTGAAAATGTCAGCAAGTTGCTCATTGGATGGGACAAATGTGGGATTGATATGTCCAACAACAATGTCATCACGGACAAAGTGACAATCGACCTCAATATGTTTTGTCCGTTCATGAAAAATGGGTTTTTGAGATATATGGAGAGCCGCCTGACTATCACAATGAAGAGACATAGGACGTATGTGAGGCATCCCGAGGCTAGCTAAAATAGCTTTAAGCCATTTCAACTCACATGTAGTCATAGCCATAGACCTATATTCCGCCTCTGCGGAAGAGCGGGATACAGTATATTGCTTCTTTGTCTTCCAAGATACCGGCGAGTTCCCAAGGAACACCAACCAACCAGTGAGGGACCGCCGAGTCAAAGGGCATCCGACCCAATTAGCGTCACACCATCCATGTAACTGCATGTCACACTTACTACTCAAATGTATACCTTGACCTGGATTACCTTTTAAATACCGAACCACGCGCAAAGCGGCTTCCCATTGGTCCGCCCGAGGATGTTGCATAAATTGAGATAAAACATGAACACTATAAGATAATTCGGGTCGAGTGAAACACAAATAAATTAGCTGTCCCACCAAGCAACGATAAGGCTCTGGGTCAGCGAGCTCTGGACTTTTGGACAAGGCGAGTCGATGATTCTGTTCCAATGGCACCGCCGCGGGCTTTGCCCATAGCAGTCCGGCCTCAGAGATGATATCTAGCGCGTATTTGCGTTGATAAAGCACAAACCCATCCGGTCCGCGTGCCACTTCAACCCCCAAGAAATACTTTAAAGAACCCAGATCTTTCATATGGAAACAAACACTGAGGTAACCCTTGCATTTCTGTATATCCCCCGGATTACGCCCAGAGATGATAAGGTCGTTGACATAGACAAGAACATTGAGCTGAACCGCACCTCTTTGTAGAGTAAACAAAGAATAATCTGAATAAGATTGCCGAAAACCATAATTCTTCAAAACAGTCGACAGTTTAGCAAACCAGCATCGGGGTGCCTGCTTCAGCCCATATAATGATTTCTTAAGCTTGCACACCTTTCCAGAAGTCCCCACCTGAAAACCAGGTGGTAATTTCATGTATACCTCCTCCGTAAGGTCACCATGTAGAAAGGCATTATGAACATCCATATGATGGACTTCCCAATTCTTGGCAGCTGCAACAGCAAGAAAGACCCGTACTGTAACCATCTTAGCTACTGGAGCAAAAGTCTCTGAATAATCAACTCCTTCAATTTGATGATTGCCAAGAATAACCAGCCGAGCCTTCAATCGTTCAATGGTCCCATCAGAGTTATACTTGATCTTGTATACCCACTTGCATCCTAGAGCTTTCTTTCCTGGTGGCAAGTCGACTACAACCCAGGTTTCATTAATCTCAAGAGCCTCAATTTCTCGTCGCATGGCATCTCTCCAGCGGCTGTCTTTCGGGGCCTCAGAATAACACAAAGGTTCCCGATTTGCTGTCAAGGCTGCAAGAAAATGTCTATGTCGCATAGAAAAATTATCACAATTCACATAATGTGCTATAGGATAGGGTGTACCTGAGGAATGCCGTGGTACGGGTGAAGCTGGTACGGATGGACTCATTTTTCGAATGGTATGAGTAACATAATCACGGAGTCGTACCGAGGCTTGCCTTCTGCGTTGACCCCTACCCAACACATCTTCCTGACTTGCATCCGGGTTGTCCTCCTGGTTCGCACAAACCGGCTGCCCAGCAGCCTCATCCGGCTGTACAATCACCTCGGCACCAGCATTTGCCCCATCCTCGGCACACGCCAACTGCCCAACGACCCTATTTGGCTGAACAAACTCCTCATCACATGTCGGCTGCCAAGCATCCCCATCTGGTTGTACAAACTCCTCGGCACCCCCCTTCAAAACAACCGTAGATGTCTCCTCAAAGTCCTCATGAACCGCCTCAATATTAGGCAGACCATCATGGTCTAAATTAAAATGATCTGCAAAGGGAAAAACTCCTTCCGAGAATACAATATGTCGAGAAACAAAGAAGTCTCGTTTCTCCAAGTCATACAAACGCCATCCCTTTTTTCCATAAGGGTACCCAACAAAGACACACCTTCGACTTCTACTGGCAAACTTATCCCCCGTCTGTACATGCGCATAACACAAGGACCCCAAAATGCGCAAGTGATCATAAGTGGGTGTGCTGCCATATAGAACACTATAGGGTGTTTTCCCATTCAATACCAAGGAGGGTGTCCTATTTATCAAATATCCAGCCGTCAACACACATTCTCCCCAAAACTCAATAGGAAGAGAGCCCTAAAAATGTAGCGCCCGAGCTACATTCAAAATATGTTGATGTTTCCGTTCAACCCGCCCATTTTGTTGAGGTGTTCCCACACAAGATGTTTGAAAAACAATCCCGTGATCAAGAAAATATTGTCGCAGACAAGTGAATTCAGTGTCGTTATCACTCCGCAAGATTTTGACCTCTTTATCAAATTGTCTCTTAGTCATTGAAAAAAACATCTGAAGAGTATGAGAGACCTCTTTCTCATCAACAAGTAAGTAAATCCATACAGCACAGGAAAAATCATCAAAAATTGTCAAAAAATAAGAAGCACCACAAGAAGAAGTTGTTCTATAAGGTCCCCATAGATCAGTGTGAATAAGTTCAAAAATGGACGTAGCTTTATGTTCACTAACAGGAAACTTATTTCTACTTTGCTTTGCCCTCTGACAGACATCACAATTTTTATTCAAGCGATTTTTCGTTTCACTAAAACTTACTTCGGGAACTAACTTTGTTACTTGTAGAGATGGATGACCCAGTCGCTGGTGCCATAGATCAAGAGACACCACATTATTGGCCTTTATTGCGTGAACCTGTGGCAGCCCCCGAAAGAAATAGAGTCCATCCCGTCGTTCACCCGCACCAATCAGCATCCTCGAAGTGCGGTCCTGTATAACACACAGATCATTAGTGAATTGGACAAAATAGTTATAGTGATCAGTTAATTGCGACACAGAAATTAAATTGCAAGTTAGCCCTGGCACATAAAGAACATTTGTCAAACAGAAATTTCTTTCAAGAGTGACCGTCCCCTCTTTAGTGGCGATAGCGCTAGTCCCATCTGGCAATCCCACGGGACATTGAGCAATCGCCTTTAAGTCACGGAGATCCCCGATCGTTCCAGTCATGTGATTCGAGGCTCCTGTGTCAATAATCCAAGGCTTACCAGTCATCTTATCGGTCGTTGCAGATTTTGACCCGCCCAGCATTTGGAGAAGTGTCTGGCACTGATCGGTATTCAGCCCAGGCAGTGGAGATGTATCTGTCTCGGTCACTCCTGCCCCAGCAGAACCTGTTTGAGCAATGTTGGCACGATGCGTACCCTTGGTTCCTCGACCACGGCCTCGAAGACTTGATTGCCCTCTACCGCGACCAGCACCAGCACTTTTCCCATCGCTTCGGGGTCGGTCACCCCACCATTTCGGATATCCGTGCAAGGCAAAACAATTGTTAGATTCATGCCCCGTCATTTTACAGTGGGAACACACCGTACTAGATTTATCCTTTTCGTCAAGACGGGTTCGTGTGGCAAGTGCCATAATTTTCCCGCGTTCATCCTTGCCGCGAGCGATTTTCTTTACTCGCTCCTCTTGAATGAGAATTGAGTATACCTTGTTCATGTTTGGCAACGGATCTTGAGCCAATATATTGGATCTCATTGTTCCGTACAAATTGTCATCCAAACCCATAAGAAACAAATGTACTTTTTCTTCCCCCCGTTTTTTCTCCAGAATCGAAGCGAGATTGCATGTACATTTCCCGCACTTGCACGTCGGTGATTGTTCAAAATTACCTAGTTCATCCCACAGTTGCTTGAGTCGCCCATAGTAATCCATTATGGTCAGCCCTTTCTGTTTGCAATCTGCAAGATCTGATTTCAGTTGTTGAATCCGTGGTCCGTTAGTAATGGAGAATCGATCCTTGATATCATTCCAGAGATCCTGCGCTATTTCCACATGAGAGATAGTGGAGTGTAGCGTAGGTTCGATGGTATTTCGGATCCAGGACACCAAAAGCGAGTTGATCGTCCACCAGTCTTCGAGGTCTCGTGACTGCTCGCCAGGTTGTGTGATAGTTCCGTCAATGAACCCGAATTTTTTTTCGAGCCCTCAAGGCCGTTCGAAACGAAAGAGCCCATTCATCATAATTGTCCCCTTTCAATTGAACCTGAGTAATTGAAAGTCCAGGATTATCAAGGGAAGTGATGTCATAAGGTGAAATCGTCTTCCGAGTTTCACCAGTAGAGACTTCACCGCCAGCCATGTTCGATGTTCAAAAAGAGATTTCAAAATGCCGCAGAAAGAAGTAAAGCTGTAGCTCTGACTGCTCCTCACGCAGAGAAACAAAGATTTTTTTTTCGTTTATTTTCTTTTCTTTTCTTTTCTTTCTTTTACTTATTCATTACACAAACAGAGAAAAAAAAACAGAGAACATAAACAGAGACAGAGAAATGAGAGGGAGATCTCGCTGATTTCTTTTCTTCTGCTGCTTCTTCGACAGAGAAAGGAGTCTGTGGATCTCGCTGATCTCTTCCTCTCTGTGCGATGGCGACGGTTACTGGAGCTTTGATTTGGGAGATCGTGAAGCAGAGACAGAGACAGAAAGGTTCAGTTCAGTTTGGCAATGGAAGCCGAAAGGTTCAGTTCAGTTCAGCAAGGTTCACCGTTCAGGTTCGATTAGGATCGATCAGGTTCCTGGAGCTTCGATCAGGATCGATTAGAGGTTCGATCAGATCTGAATCAGTTCATATCTGAATCGCACAGGTTTGTCGATCAGGCCAGAGGTTCTTCTTCTTCGTTCCTTCTTATTCAAAGAAACCCTTTTCATTCAAAGAGGTTTCGATCAGGTACTTGTTCTCCCTTTATGATACTCGTATGATAGGCTCTGATACCATTATGAAATGTTAGACACAAAGGAAATGATTTGTGTGTATTGTGTTGTCCTTTCTCATTCACAATCTCCTATTTATATACAAACTAATCCAGAGATTATTCACAATATAATCTGCTAATTTCCTTAAAACTATTATACAATATTGACTCTATAAGCAACCTTCCTAATAAAAATATTCCCAATCAATCAGGATATTCGCAATATATTCTCAATAAATGTGCATGCATATTGTTGTTTATTCAAATATTATGTTCCATTTGTTAATTAAATGAGACAATAAACCATGCACCAAAACATCGATTTTCAAAGTTTTTGTTTTTGTTGTTGAAGTCACCCATTGTTTCTGTTTCTTTATAAATGAGTAGTTAAGAACTGCTAAATCAAAAACTGGAAAAATCCACTGCATGACAGCCTAAGAAATCACCCATTGTTTCCATTTCTTTATAAATGTGTGGTACCTCTAGGCAGTGGCGGATCTATAGCTTGGGTAACCCCTTAGGTTTTAAAAAAAATCACTGAAAGTATATAAAATTTTAATCTTGCCCCCCTTAAAAAATTTATGTTGCCCCTCTTGTCTGGTTCCTCTAAATTTCTCTCTTCTTGTTTGGTTCCTCTGAGTTTCTGATTTTCTCATAGAAGAGTTTCTCTCCTCTTGTCGATTTTCAATGAAAAGCTCTCTTGAAAAGAGTTTCTCTCCTCTTGTCTTTTAGGAACTCAAAGAAAAGAGAGAGATATGAGATGAAAATAGAGCTAAAGTGGGTTTTGAAGAGAGAAATATCAGTTTGGGTATTTAATTAAAAGATAAAAAACTTCATTTTATTAAATTTGTTCAAAGGTTTATATTCTAATCAATCAAAGAGATAGAGAAAAAATTCAAGACGTAAATTCGTTTCTTTTATCCGAGGAGAAGCAGGTTATTTTATTGCAATTGCTCATAAATCAAATTTTTTTTCTAATGAAAAAGAGAGATAAAAAATCATACTTTGTTAATCGCCTTCATGTTTAGGTTGGGGGTATTTGTTGAATCACCTTGATGTTTAGATTGGTAGGTATTTGTTTAGTTGTTTAAATTTTGAGTGGGTTTCATATTTATTCAAGTTTCGGTGCGGTATTTCATGTTTGTATAAACATCCGATTTATCATATTTCTTTATACAGGAGAACTTCATATTTGATTTTTAATTTAATTTAATTTGTTTAGGCTTTGACAAAGTGAGTATTTGATCCTTGAAGCTTTTACCTAAATTTATTGTGCATCTACATTGACTCATTATGTATGTTTCTCGTGTAATACTTTTAAAACTCTATTTTAATCATATTTATGTATTTATTTTAAAAATTAAATTATCCAGAACTTTTTTGCCCCCCTTTGTCTGCAATCCTGGATCCGCCCCGGCCTCTAGGGACATTTTATCACAAATGAAGGAATGTGTACAAGATCTTCATTCATTCCTCCGTAGATCAAGAGGAAGGGAGTCCAGTCAGGCTAGTGGTTAATGCATACATGAGCTCTACAAAGAGGGTTATTTCTATGTTGCTCAAAGGCAATGTCAAATCATACTTACTGGTTTCTAGTTTCCAAACTGATACATACAAAACATGTTGCCTGTGAGGCTCAAGGGACAAATATTAGTGAAGTGGGGATGGTAAATATCATATTGAATGCCCTCATCTGTCACAAGCGTTGCGTGGATGTTAAAGACGCCCAGAAGCTGTTGGAGGTGCTGGAAATGAGCATTCATTGTATCGAGGATGGAGTAGAGTGTCTGTTCAGGTGTTAATAAAAAACAGAGTCTTACTTCTCAACATTTTCAATAAGTAATAAATATTGACAATTACTGGGCACTTTCGTTCAATAAATATTTGAAGGAAATGCATATCAATTTTGCATACATTTTTTTCTTGTTTAGATTAGTGTTTAAGTTTCAACAGAATTTTGCTCAACTAATTTATATGTTCAGCCCAAAATAGAACCATAATCATACTTTGCATTTACTTAAGTTAGATTTTCAATTTTTGTAACTTCTTTTTTCATCATTTGTATTTTTCAGTTTAATGAATTTAAGGTAAAGGGCTCTCCCTTGTTCTTTTATGCCTTGTATTTTTTTATTTTTATTTTTTTGCATATCCCTGAGATGAGAAATCTATATCTATATTGTGACATTTGACCCATTTGATATCTTGTTTGGGTTAATGACTGTTGGTGTGCATTATATGTTGTTGGTATCAACAAGTGGCACCGAGAGAAATGGAGGTTATTGGTGGTCGCAAGAAGTGGTAGTGCGAGTTCTATGTAATTGGTTTGTCAATTGCAATGTAATTACAGTGGATGCAATGCATCATATAAAAACTTGAAAATATGTCAGTCTAGTTTCATCTTGATTAGAAATAGATCATGTGAGGGATTATAGTTACTCATACTAAGAAGTTGCTAACACTCGTAGGAAAGTTTCCATGAAAATGAAGCAGTGTCTAATTTTGAGATTATGCCAGTGCTCTTCAGTTGGATATATATGGGTCCAAGATCTTTAGAGTTTAGAGTTTAGAGTTGGGTTGTAGTTCATTCGTTTGGATTTCGGATATTTTGGTGAATTAGGGCTAGCCCCTAGATTCTCAGTTTCTTATATGAAGAGTTTAGGTGAATTAGGCTAGCCCCTAGGTTCTCAATTCTTTTTTGTTTGGTTTGGATTTCGGGTATTTTGTTGAATTTGGTCTAGCCACATAGCTATGTTTAGGGATTTTGTATATCTTCCCATTTAATTGTAATCTCCACTCCTCAATTCTTTATTTTTCTCGTCGACAAACTCATTCTGACATCAATATTTTTTAATCTATTTGTATTTATTTATTTATGTATATAGGTTTCATTGGATGCATTAATTGTAGATTGTTTTACTTCAACTATGGAGTATTTTTTTAGTAATGCATAAGTTGACATTTAAACTGTCAGCCATCTCAGGGTTTGACATCTCTTTTAGCAACTAGTTCATAGCCAGTCTCTATTTTATTATTAGCGGATGACCCACCATAATTTTTGTAGGAAAATATTGTGGTAATAATTACAGATGCTCTCAAATTATTATCGTTTGATTAGTAGGATTGAACTTATTAGTTGTTTTGTTTTTATTGAATTCAGATATTTTGAAATGGACAAAACTTGGATTTCTATGCCAAGGAATACACTTGAATATGCGGAAGGATTGAATCAATTTCTAGATTTTGCATTTGCAAACAAGTTATCGGATAATAGATTCCACATCACGATCCATTTCACAACAAGATTCACTTGCTAAGGTGTTAGGAAAAGAGCATTCAAGCCGAGTTCGAGCTTTGGGATAAGGTCCATGTCCTTTTCAAGTCTTTGGCAGCACCAATAGTAGATTTAATGGGATGATGTCCTCACAACCAACGCAAAACATTGATCCTTAATTTCAACAGAGATTTCACCAGCTGGAGTCACAGTTAGAGACAAAGACATTAAAGAGACATGGATTTGAGGGAGCATTCACATACATTTTCAGAAGTTGGATGGAAATGTGCCTTCTGAGTTTGCAAACTTATTCACTACACCCGTATGTTTCTTTGCCTTTACATTATTTGAATATATATATTAGTTACATTATTTGAATATGTATATTAGTTATCAGTGATATTGATTACTTCTAAATATAAACCAATAACTTATTGTAATTTGGTTCAAGTTTAGAGTAATATTGTTAACTCATCATTTTCAGGCACAAGACGAAGGAAGTGGGCAAGCTTCACCAACACCTGCAAAACCCTCGTCATCTAGTCAAAATAATAATGAAGATCTTCATCGGCTCCACACTCCATAGCATTGTTTATTTATTTCTTTCGAAAACATGGTACAAGTGCTAATTGTAGTAAAGTTGACTTTAACTATCAAACTTCAAAAAATTCTACTTGTACTAGCTTTGATATTTTGTTAACTTTTATGACAATATTTCTTTTTTGTTAAAGTTGATGTCAATATAGTTGAAGTGAAAATTTCCTAAATGATTTCAATATAAAATAGTTTAATAAAATTGTGGGTTGTTTACAGATTGTTTATAGGTTGAAAAATGTGATTGCAGGTTTTTTACATGTTTCTAATAGGCGTAATAGAATTGTCATGATAATAAAGACAAACATTAGCGATGGTTTTAAATGTCACTAAAAGGATTAACTGGTAGAATTTAGCAACGGTTATAAACCGTCAGAGGGTGCCACGAACTGTAACGACAGTTTAGAACCGTCCCTAGCCGCCGAAAAAGACCGTCGCAACACACTATTAAACGTTGTCCTTGCTCATATTTAACGACGGTTGGTAACCGTCGTTATATAGTATTCAGTGACAGTTTTACCTACGGTTACTAACAATCGTCGCTATATAACATACAACGGCGGTTATGCCAGTAGTTGCTCAAAACTGCCACCGAATGCCATAGTAACGCCTTTATTAGTGTCGGTTGGCCAGCCGTTGTCGTGTTATTTAGCGACGGTTAAACCCGTCGCTAAATCCCTTTTGCAACCGTCGGTATAGTACAATTTTCTTGTAGTGACTTCTTCACAAAATAGACCATTTAGATATCGTAGTGGATGTAATAGTTAATTTGTGTCTACTTTTATACTTTTATGATCAACATGGACTCTTTTATTAATCCTGGTTGACTTCTAAAGTTATAAGATATCTTTACACTTCCTAAACAAATAGAAAATATAATTTTCTATATTTATGACCAACAAAGACTCTTTTATTAATAATTCTAATTTTTATTTTTATTTTACCCTTAACCTCTCTCACCCCATGCCACTTGTAGGTATCGATGTTAATGATTCTAATTATGAACAACCAATTATAAGTTTTCATTGTCTGGCGATCTTTTTCCAAGAGATCATTCTTCTACTAAATTTAAATAAATTTTTTTTTGTAAAAAGTATCAAATTTTTTTTTCTATCCGAAAGCATGGGTGTTGATCGATAGTTGACTATCATCACTCAAATTTGTTTCAAAAATCCAATTGAGTGTTTTCACAAGGGACTTTTTGCCTCGCATATTAAGCGTACAACTCTGAAGCATAGCTAATTAATAGTCTAATTTTTATCTTTATAAAATAATTTAATTTAGTACAATTAGTAGTTAGAACTTAAAACCCCCAATCAAACAACATTACAACAATCAAGGTTTTTGTCAATTTTTTTCATTTGATAAAAGTACACTTTTAGTTGGAAAAAAATCCATACCAACAAAAAATTTGTCCTTGGATTCCTTGAATTATCCTTGTACAATATTTTTGCAACGAAATAAAAATAATTGCCAATAAATAAATTTGTTTTCATATAGTTCAACAATTTCCAAAGAAACAATAATGAATTAATGAACTTTATTGAGAAATACATTTTCATGGAAATGATTATTGGTTTTTAATAAGTAAAAAATTATTTCCTTGTTGTAGAGATGTTATTAACATAGATATTGTTTCTAAAAAAAAATTGTTGCCAATAGTATACCAATTTCCAACAAATAATGATTTGTTGGTATAAAATAGTTAGTGAACTTTAACGAAAATAGATTTTAATGAAAGTAATTATTATTATTTACCATAAAAAAAAATTTGTTACCAACAAAAAAATTTCCTTGCTACAGAGATTTCATTAAAATAAAATATTATTTCCAACAAAATAAAAAAAGTTGTCAATAGTGTAAAAATTTTGAACGAATTATTACTTTGTTGCTATAAATTCGTAAACGAGCTTTAACAAGAAAAAACTAACGAACCGAATCAGTACTAATAATGTGATTATTATATAGGAAAACATATTTTCTTACTAAAGAGAGGTGAATAAGTGTTAATATTCCGTTAACAAGGAAAGTGATTTGTTGTTAAAATTAGTCTTCTTTAGCAACAAAATATTTCATCTCAAAAAATATAATTACCAAAGAACTAGTATTTTGTGGCCATAAAAAATTTATTTTGTTGTTAAATCAATTTGGCAGGAAATTAGTTTTGGAGGGAATGCTTCCCACCACCTATTTAACAATGAAAGTTTCCAACAAAATATTTTGTTGGAAAAAAGTAACAAGTTTATGGATTTTTCAAAGAAATTTTTTTTCGTTGACAATGATACCATATTAACAAGAAATTCAATTTTCGTAGAAAAGTTTTTGTTGGTAAATGATAGATTTCTTGTAGTGCAAGTTAATCAAATTATTATGCTAAGGTTTGATAAACTTTTCATAATGTAGTTAATAATGATTAGAAATTTGGTTTTAATTAATTAATAAAATTAATTTGATTAACTTGTAATACATTTGATTAGAAAAGTTTACATGTACCTGTGTATTACATTTTTTAATGATGATTAAAAATTTGGTTTTAATTATCATTGCTTCTTATTCCATAATGTAGTTAATAAAATCAATTTTTTCACTATCGAAATTTGATTTTATATTCTTCAATGCATGGGTACCTGTAAAGTAATATATTTTAAGTTATCCACTACAAAGCATGATCATAGCCTTAAAGGTAAAATGGGAACCAATATTGACCAAGATAATTTCATTTAAACTAAATAGTGACATAATTGATGCAACAATTAATTGAAACAAAAAACATTTCACTCTTCAAACTCAGATATACATTCACAACCAGTCAAATCAAATACATTCAGAGTGACAAAACATTCAAGCATAAAAAAATGCTAATATGAAAACATTAATGTAGTAATTTGTAGCCAAAAAATATTATAAAATAATTGCTCAAACTGCAATTAAAAAAAAGATAATATAAAAAATAGAAATTAACAAAATAAAATAATTAATGGGGTGGGAGGGGTTAAGGGTTAAAAAAATAAAAAATAACAAAAAATATAATCATTAATAAAAGAGTCATTGTTGGTCACAAAAGTATAAAATTAAGTTTTCTATTTGTTTAGGAATGATACATATGCCCTATAAGTTTAAGAGTTAACATATGTTATTGAAATAGTCATCGTTGGTCATAAAAGTATAAAATGAAGCACAATTTAGTCATTACATCAACTACGATATCTAAATTGTCTATTTTGCGAAAAAATTGGCCTTAAAAATCATTTTCCAAAAAAAATATAAAAAAGAAGTTTTTCTTATTACAACAAACTCTATATTTCAATGTAGGCAGTGACTATTTGGAACCACCTAAAATACTGTCCCATACCACCATATCAATTTTTTCTCTCCCATACTACCTACTTTATTTCCTACAACACCACTTCTCTCCCACATCACTAATAAAAACTAAAAATTTTAAATTTTCTCTTTCGTCCCCTCTTTTAATATTTTCTTCCCCTCTTCTTTTCTTTCCTTATTCTTTTCCCTCCATCTCTTCTCCATCAGACACCGCCATCATCACCTCCACCTCGCTACCGCCACTTTTCTCCCTCCCTCCTGCCACTGCCACCTTTCTCCCTTTTTCTCCATCAAGCACCACCACCACCCTGTCACCTTTCTCACCCTCTTTGTCTCTGAAAACAAGGTATTATCTCTGATTTTGGTTAAACTTATATGCTCGATCGAGATCGATTCTCAAGCTCATCAAAACACGAAAATTGTAATACACTGAGTTATCTAATAAATACAATTAAAATCATTTGAAAATATTTTGAAATGGAAAGTTATGGTCATTTTACTAAAGTTGCGCAAATCTGTCTCGCAATGAAAATGAGATAGTGTCTCTGACTTTAGGCCAACTTATATGTTTGATCGAGATTGATTCTCAAGCTCATCAAAACATGAAAATTGTAGTACTATGAGTTATCTAATAAACACAATTTGAATCACTTGAAAATGTTTTGAAATGAGCAAGTTAAAGTCATTTTACTAAAGTCGCGTATATCTATCTCGCAATGAAAATAAGGTAGTATCCCTAACTTTCGGCCAACTTATATGCTCGATCGAGACCGATTCTCGAGCTCATCAAAACGCGAAAATTGTAGTACTCTGAGTTACCTGATAAACACAATTTGATGATCTTGAGAATCGGTCTCGATCGAGTATAGAAGTTGACCGAAAGTCAGGGACACTACCTCATTTTCATTGTAAGAACAATTTGCGCGACTTTAGTAAAATGCCCATAACTTTCAAAACTAAGTAATTCAAATTGTGTTTATTAAATCAGAAATTCTAAATGTCAAGGAAGTGGGCGAGGAAACCAGCGAGGAAAAGGAGGTGGTGGCCCTGGGGATGTGTGCCCACTTTTTGGTGCGCGCATCCCGAGGGGTGAATGGTTCACCCCCTGCCACCTCCCTTTTCTCGCTGGTTTCCTCGTCACGTAGAATCACTCTTATTAAATAACTTAGAGTACTGTAATTTTCATGTTTTGATGAACTTGAGAATCGATCTCAATTAAGGGTTTAAATTAGTCGAAAGTTATTTTATTTTATGTTAGTACTTTTTTCAAAACATAATGTTTTTTTGGGTGATGTAGGTTAGTAGAAAAAAAAATAAAAAAAGGTATACAGTGGTGTAAGAAATTACATATGGTAATGTGGAGTAGTAGCTGCCTTCAATGTATGGCACAAAATCGAATCACCAACACTATTGGAAGAGGACAGACCCCAAAATGATACTTGCAGGTTGGCCTCCTCCTATGTGTCCATTTCCCACAAAATTCAGCCAAAATTTCAATAAACCCACACAACTCTATTCTCACGATATCTTTTCTGAGTTCTCCGGCAGATCTACAGTAAAAGCTACATTCAAGTGTTGTTGCTCTAAAAACCCATATTCATATGAAGTAAGTGAAGCTTCTTCTACTACTTTTTAGCTTAATTGTACCTCACTTTCATCTTCATTGAACCCTTAAATGGGGATTCTATACAGAGTAGGTTTGTTCATTTGTGAATTCGCACAAATTTGTGCAACACTGTTACATTAGCTTTAAAGGAATGTATACAACCTGTTTGATGAATTTTCCGAGATACCCCATTTGTTATTTTGGTTCACACAAGTGAGTTTTAGTCTTTTAGATAAAATGAGTAGATTGAGTGGACTACAGTTCACAAGGCAGGTATTGTGGTGTCCATAAAATGAGTAGATTGATAGAATGATAGATTGGTACTTATAATTATGCTAGGATAATCTCACTAGTTTTCTTAGACTACTATGTACAATCGAATGCTTCGATTATTATTTCTCACTAATTTGAATGTGATGCAGTCTTTTTGGACAAATTGTGGATTAAATACTTGTATTCCTTTTTTTCTAAATGATTTTAAACAAAAATGCATGATCGGATTGTGTTGCATGTGCTATCATAACAATATTTCAAGATTTTATCATGAAAGTTTTCAATGAAACCAAAGACAGTCTTAGTGAATTCATTAGAGCATCATGTGGAAGTATATGGTGATGGGTTTTGGGATTATTGATTCACAGGACTTCTCAGTTCTGCCATCAGATACTCCGTGGGACAATGGAAGTATTTGGAGTACTTTGGTTTCGTATTTCTTTGGTTTACACTTTCCTTTAAGTTTTGGAGGTCTCTCGGTTGTTGCTCAAATAATGCACCAGCCAGTTCTTGATCCTCAGCTAGAGGTAAGAGCTGAATTCGAACTTCTGTTTATGAAACAGTTATCCACTCAACTGTCATTTATGTTTTAGAAATTCGCTGATTGGGTTATCTTACCTTCACATTTTTGTGCATGAAGGCAGTCTCAATACTTCTGATTCAGTCTATAGAGCTGTGGGGGGCTTTAGCTTTGTTGAGATTCACTGCAAAGTCACATTTTAAGCTTGCAAGCTTCTTTCCAAATGATATTCATTCGAACCAGAGGAGCTGGGTACAGGCATCAGCACTTGGTTTTATCATTCTCATATCGGTAGCTTTGTTTACATATTTACTTGCAGACAGATTAATTGGCCCAAAGGTTAGTTCCTCGAGCTGTTTAGTTTTTGTTACTTGTGATTTTTGAACAAGTCAACCACATATATGAATGTGAAACATGGTGGGGGGTGGATTCTCGTTCGACACTTTTTCACGTTTTGTACCCGTAGCTTCCCAAGCTCTTATCCAATCCTGTCTTTCAAAGTTTTAATTGTCAAGTCTTTTAGATTTTGTACAACGCATTTTTACCTTTTTTTTTTCCTCTGATTACATTGATATTGGGATCATAGGATGTGAACAACACCATACTTAAAGACATTCTTTCAAGTGGCTCCATCTCTGAAGTGGCGTTTTTCCTCACCTATTGCTTTGTTACTCCTTTGTTGGAAGAAACTGTTTACAGAGGTTTTTTACTGGCATCCCTCACCTCCACCATGGAATGGCCGCAAGCAGTAGTCATCAGCTCTTGCATTTTCAGTCTGGCTCATTTGTCTATTGAGAATTCTTTACAATTGTTTATCATTGGATGTGTCCTCGCATGCTCTTATTGTTGGTCAGGAAATTTAGGCTCTTCACTTGTTCTACACTCACTATACAATGCGTTGACTTTGATTTTAACCATTCTGTCTTAAAGGGGAAGAGGAGAGTTTTGTAAATAGATCATGATTCCAAATCACTGTTAACTAATGGCCTAAGCTTGTTGTTTGGCACATTTCTGCCCCTTGAATTAATGAGTGAAGTCCCATTTGGCTCGCTCTCTTGGTAAACCATTTCGCGCAATGTTTCATAAGTGGTTCAATAATTCACGGTTGCAAAAGTGAATGTTTTAGTTATTTAGCTTTTGCTCACGACAGGTGCATATAAAATCCAAGTTCCACAAACATATGAAACCAAAATGCAAACTTTCTGAGTAGTGACCAAAGATTTATGTATTTAAAAGTAATTTTTTTTAAATAAAGAATATTGATTCGTTCATTTTGGTAAATATATATACATTTTTTTCCTCAAATAAAGTGAATATATTGATTTTGTGTGTGATTTTTTTTTTTAAAGGTGAGCATGGTTTTTATAGGATCCCAAAATCTATAAAGATGTCGCAAGCTAAGTTTGAACCCATGACCTAGTGGTACCATCCGTCAAGCTCTAACCGTTGAGCTGTCATGTCATTGGCTCTGTGCGTGACATCTATGATTGGATTGCTAGGAATTGTACCAATTTCGGAAATATATGGGTTGCATTGTGTAAATTTTTTTTTTTTTTTTTTAATACCCTTAACCCATTCCACCTTATGCCGCCGGTCGGGTTCGAACTCGTGAGTCTGATACCATCCATCATACTTCTACTAACTCAGTTGATACACATTTGTCATTGTTGTAAATTATATGTCCATTTTCACTAATATAAGGAACTAATATTATTTCATGAAATAGATATTTAGCTATAAGGAAACCAAAAAACAAAAGAAATTTCACTGGATTAGGACTCGATCCTTTTTCATCGTCTTATAAGGACCCTGTACAAATGACAAAAACAAGACTAAAAAAGAGTAATTCTAGCCAACATTTTTTGGTGGTCTTTTCTTGGCCTTATTTTTGTGTTTTTACACTTTTGTCCATACTCTTTAAAATACAACAACAAATACTATTTAAATAAGGGGTAGAAGTGTAAAAAACTCAAACAAGACCAAGAAAATACAAGCAAAGAAGGTTGGCTAGAATTAACGCTAAACAAATATTGGGTCTAATCCAATCTACAAAATACGTTTTAATCCCGTATAATCAGGTTTAAATTATAATTGAATGGTTGATTAAAACGAAGCAAAAATACATATTACACAAACTAGGGTGTCAAAGCGCTTTATGTGCATGACTATTCAATAATTTTAAAAATATGTAATAATATTTTTCATTAGTAATGGGCCTATTTATAATTTATAGATATTTAAGGATTTCAAATAAATTATGTTAGGGGCTTAGGTGTAACTATCAAACTCATACATACATAATCAAAAGGAATATCTTTGTAAGGACACTTCAAAACACCTCCAATTTCTTTATAATCATGTATTCCAAACAACCATGTGAGGAATTCTGGTCCTTACCCATTCAAAAAATCATTTAGCAACTGCATGATGGTTTCATTTTCAATGGTATCCAAGACATTCTTTTATATATGTCACCAAACAATTATTCATCCATTCTTCTCCCATTGGATTCCTTAGGCAATTCTTTAAAATATGCATAGCTGAAAATGTCTTCTCAATTGTAGTAGTGGCAATAGGTAAAATCAAAATGAAATGTGATGAACAAATAAACCATATGATATACAACATCATTTTTTGTTTCAACCATCTTTTTAGCAACACCACCTATATCAATTACATTAGAAAATTCACTATTTAATCGCACATCCATTATATAAGTTTTCAATTGATCTTGAAGTACCATCAAATCAATTTCTAAGAAAACCATTGGATAAAATGAACAAGGCGGATAAACTTTTGGTCGTCAAATGCTAAAAAGGAATTACTTGTACCTAAGCATGTCAAACACAAAAGTAATTCCTTATTCACCTTGTCAAAATGATCATTAAGCTCTTGAAGCTGTATATCTATGCACACATAGAGTAATCCAGCTCGATAGTAATGGAGATTTGTAACTACTTGTCTACGCCGTGATCTCCCTTGAGGTACAAAGTCATCATCCATTCGAGTAACGGTGATATTTTGTTTCCCACAAAATGAAGATACATCATCAATGAGTAAATCTCATTATTTTTCTCTCATCATTTGAAATATTTGCTTGGATATGTTTTTATGAGAACGATGGCATTCACAATGTATTGATCTTTTTTTTGCAATGATTGTGATAATCAATTGGTAATTCCTAGCTAATATATTCTTCAACATATGTAAATCAGGATAAAATCAAAACATTGCATTGGTTCTAGCAAAGCACAAACTTCACCCATTTATTCTGAGTTGGTGTCATCCATAACGGAAATCTCAAGTACATGTATCACCAAAGAAAACATAAGGATCAATCTTATTGTTGTAGCATAGGAGAACCCCATTGAGTATCACTAGCTCGTTTGAGAGTTGTCTCTTGGTTCAATCCTTTACAGTTGAAAGTTCACCACTATTGAGTTTCTCAATGAGTTCAATAGTTTATTTATCTCAAATAATATCTTTGTACTTACATGAAAACTGAACAATATTCACTATTGTTGAAACTAAGTTAAAGAATAATGCGATCTGAATATGGTTTTTTTTACGACATATACAAGTGCTAGTTAAAGTAGATGCACAAAACAAAGGACATAAAATGCATATTGGTTTTCTTTCATAACCAGTGCTTTAAGTCTGTTGACCTCACCTTGCATATTACTGGCCCCATCGTAACCTTTTCCATGCAACTTTGTTATGCTCAAATTATACTTGAAATTTTTTCTAGTGTCTCTTCAGTGAAATCGCAATTGTGTCAGAAACATGAATTATACCTAAGAAACGTTCAATGACACACTCCTTGTCTAGAAGCGTAAAACAAATGTCATTTGCTATTTGATTGATATATCACAAGATTCACCAACCAAAACTGCAAATAATCCATCACTAAAAAGATCTTCAAAAATAATGTCGGTGGTTTTAATCGCAATCGATTTTGTAATGTTTTTCTGAAGTTTGGGTGCGATCAACTTGCGATTTTCCTGAGCATTTTTAGAACAACTATTTTTATGTCTTCATTATGATCACCTATATACTCCAAAAGTTAAAGAAAGTTCCCTGATTATTTGAGTCTTTGGATTCATCATGACCACGGAAAGTCAAACCTTGACGCAAAGAAATCGAACACAATAAATTGAAGCATTCGAATGTGTTAATACTCAAATTTAGCTTGGTCTGATTGCTTAACGAAAAATGTTTGGATATGTTGTTTTTGCTTCATCAAATTTTGACTCATTATATAAGGTTCATAATGAGTCTTTCCTAAATGAGTTTGTAATTTTTCTAGTTTCTTTCACTTATCGAATCATTCAACTAGGCTCTCAAAAATTTGGTTTGAAGAATATCAATGGAGACAAAATGTAACATATTTTTCTATATTATACTCCAACCAATCTTTATGAACCAATTAAGCTACATTAAAACTAAGGGTGGGCACGGGACGGGATGGATCTCATCCATATCCTTATCCCATCCCAAACATGTTTGAGGCGGGATGGGATTAATATGCAATAAAATTTTGTTGAAAAATATGCTCAATTGCATTCAAGCCAATGGTTAAAAATCACAGCTGCAGATGATCTACAATAAAACCGTAACGTCACTTGCCAATAAAAAAGAATGTGCATGTACTTCCATTTGCAACTTGCACATAAATCTATTGTTATCAATCCGTCATTCAATATCTGCTCGAATGTCGTTGTCTTTCTGTATTGTCTCATGTAAAGATGTATACTACACATTATCAGGACCAACCAAACTTTCCAAGATATATCAATCTCAGTAACTTTCAAGTTAGATGTAATCTATGCAATGCACATAATAGATAGTATATGTACCCTGAAGTTGAACATTCTATTGTGCTTCGTCTGCAAAGGTTTTACCGATTTAGTGGAACTTGCGTGTTTCTAATTCTCAAGCAAAATGAATGCGCTGAGATTAGATGGGGCATAGGAAATAATGCAAGGGTGGCGATATTGAAATGTTGAAGCTGCAGTGCGAGCATTTTAGAAGATGCAGACAATGAGATATCAACTCATCAAATGCATGAATCTGGATGTATACTAGGACAGCCTAAGGAAAATTAAAGTATGGCTATGAACATCTTGTATGCTCTTAAATCAATTTAGAATAAATTTCAATATAACAGTCCCTAACACTGAATGCCTTGACCCATGGTGTGGCTCGTATTAAACACCAAGTGTACCAAATAAAGTATATCTCTTAGAGTCAGGCCAACCAGCTGCTTCAAAGAAGAGTTTGGTTGCCTCTCAAACAACTTAAACATAATATCTTGGATTGGATTGGACGGGACGAGATGGGATGGGCGGGATTAAAAAATTTCATCTTGATCCCTTTCCACTCTAAATTGGAACGGAATGGAATCGGAATGGGTTTGTAATCTTGATCCCTAATTAAAATGGCCTCATCCCACCTCCCATTTTCTTTTATGAAAGTTTGTGATTCTCAGGCTAACAATGACCCCTTTGTAAATATGCTCTTTAATTATATCTTGATCATTAGGATGATAGTCTTAGATTCGTGGTCTTGATCCAGGATCGGTCAGGAGGTTTGACATATCATAATTCACATGATTTGACTTTGAAATTGGATCTAAGTGACCACTCTCATTATTTGTAGGCTAGGAGACACTACACCAAATTGACATTTTTGTAACAACCCCAAAAACAGTATCACTTTTGAAGTGTAACAATTCACCTAACAATTTTACACATATTCACAAACAAAATGATACAATAATTGTATCACCATGAAGAGTATGGTTATAAAAGTGATACTATTCATGGTGATCCAACTTATATTGTATCATTTTTTTTGTTACTGTTTTTCATTTTTAGACTAAATTTAGTTTGGAGTTAAAATTGTTTGGTGGTTTGTAACATCTCAAAAGTGATACTGTTTTTAGAGTTGTTACAAAAATGAAAATTTGGTGTAGTGAGATAGAATCTTTGTTACATACTTTCTTTTCAAAAACTCGTCCATAGCTGAAAAATTCAATAGAATATTAATTAAGTAAATAAAAATAATGATATGACTTTCAAGCATTATTTTCATGGAAAAATATACAAACTCTAGCAATTGCTATTCAATTACTTTTTATATTCATTGTCAATTGTGTTGCTTAAACTTAATGCAACATCAAATATTGTCTACCATTTTTATTTATTATCCTTTTTTTATCAATAAATCAGAGCATTCATTATAATAGAAATCAAAGGGAGAACAATACAAAGCTAGTGACCAAGGGGTCAACTAGCACTGAAACAACTTAAAACATCTAATGATGTTTACCATCAAAACTACAAAGCATTTATCATTCATGTTAGCATATCCTTGAATAGCTTTATCATTTTTTTTTAAATTAAACCTCCAGTGGGGAGGGGCAGCTATGGGATGCCAGACCTTTATTACTTATCAAAAAAATTAATTTACAATCAAGACGGGAGTACATGACGACTTTACCTGTATAAAAGCCAAACAAAATGGACCAAAAACCTTAGCCAATCTAAATGACCGCAAACTAAACCACAAGCTGGCTAACAAAAACTTGAAGACTAAAAGGCCACAAACAATCACTTAAAACAAAAAACAAAAACAAAACCATTTGCATAAGACCCAGAACCAAAAAAGCAAAAGCTGTTAAGGAGTGAAACACATCGTACCATCGTGCACCCCCTGCCCAACTGCAACACCGAGCATCACTCTGCCTAGCATCCCCTATTTTACAGAAAGCAGGGAGCACTTCCTGCAGACAACACTCGGCCCAGTCTGCAAGAAGTGAGCGTAAAATCCAGCCTCCAACGAAACTGTCTTCCCCCAGCTGAAACGCTGCCTCGACCACAGACTGCCCCTGCAACTCGAAGTTTCTGACTGCATCATTTGCAGCCACTACTACAAATATTAGCTTAGGTAACGCCACTTAGATAGCGCTTTTTTAAAGAGCTATCCAAGTGGGCGCTAGGATAGCGCTTATTTGTCTTTAAAAAAAAATAATAAAAAAAACGCTACAATAGCGCTTTAAAATTTTTTTTTCAGTTAAGCGCTATCTTAATTATGTCTTAGATAGCGCTTTAAAAAACGCTATGTGAAAAAACGTTACCAAAACTACCATAGCGCTTTAAAAGCGCTATGCTACTTTCCTCTTGTATAGCGCTTCAAATATCAAATTAAATCTCGTTTTTTAAGATCTTGATATGATCGGACGGTTTATATCAAAGCCCTAATAAAAACCTAAATCTCGCCCTCATGTATTTTTGTTTTGCTTTTGCCATTTTTTCAAACACAGAGAGAGGAGGGACGGAACAGAGGCGAGGAGGCGAGGAACCAGATCGAGGAGGCGAGGAACCGAGGAAGGAGGCGACTCAGGCGAGGAACCGAGGAAGGAGGCGACTCAGGCGAGGAACCAGAGGAGGCGAGGAGGCGAGGAACCGAGGAGTCGCAGGGAAAGGACCAGGTTCGTCTCTCCGCTCGACTCTCACTCAGTGTTTACTGATTTTCGTCTGTTCAAATGATTATTAAGTTCCAGTTGAATTCTTGGTTGTTTTGGAGCTTCTAAAATATTCTCAAGTGACAGAATTGCAAGGTTATGTATCGTGTGAGCTAATTCTAAATCTGAATCGTTAGAGAGACATGTCTTGCTCGCCTAAAATTGTAATACACCCAGCTTATTAATCTTTGGGTATGTTCATCAGATTCGTAAGATTGTTTTTTTTGAACTCCAGCTTATAAATTTTGCTAAGAACTACACTTTGGATTTGTAAGATTGTCGTGTGGTGGAAAGTAATTTTAGGGCTGTTGCGTACTTTGATACATACACTGTTGTTCTGTTTTCGCAAATTTCATCTATTCAAATGGATACAACATAAAAGTATGTGTTACTAATTTTGTTTCTGAAGCAGTGGATGCTTGATGACATACATTTGCTTGAATCCCATAATTTTCAACAAAAAAACAGAGTACAAGAAGATGCAGGGGATGCTTGATGACATACATTTGCTTTGAATTCCTATTTGATTTAACATACTGTTACATTTATGATAAGAGTTCCATAGATTTTAGTGTGTACAAGAGTTCCTATTTGATTTAACATACTGTTACATACTGTTAGACAAGCATATACCAATACTTTGTTATGTGAATCATCATCATCTTTGTTTGATATATAGATAATATGTCATGCGTCTGATACATGTTGGTTGTCAGAAAGTTGTTAGCAAATTGTAAGTGCCCTTGGTCACTCATTTATGTGTAGGTTCAGTTCTCATTGGGATCTTCTTGAACAGATAAACAAAGGGTCACATTGCTGGGAGAAATACTGGAAAAAAAAATCTATCTTGAGCAGGTATGCTCTATAAATGTCGCTAATAATGATTTCGATATTTGAGAAAATTTTATTGTATTTTTATTTTAAGTCCTGCACTGAATGTTTCATTTTTGTTTTTCGTATTCAATGTATAACGATGTGTTTTTACTGTTTAAGGTTCATTTGCTAATGGACTGTTTTACTTGTGAAGTTATTTATAATTGTTGTTTTGTATAATTATAACAGTTTCAGTGATCTATATATGTCTTCCAATTTTCTAAGGTTTTCATATATTATGCTGTATTATAAGTTATATTTTCTTGAACATATCAACTAGCATGCTGGGTATAACTATCTGTTAAAGGCCAAAATATGGAAATGACCCAAGAAAAATTGTGTCCCCTACCAAGAAAAATTCATTTATAATCCAAGAAGATTAGAATGCCTTGCAGACTTTAATTGGTTATTGGAGGTAAGCTGTAAATTCTATTGTGCATGTCTTTTTTATTCTTCATTTTATTAGACAACGTTGTTATCCATATTTTAATTTATGTCGCTACCATAAACACCTTATTACAAAATTTCAAATTTTGTCAAGGTTTACCGCCTATCAAATTTTTGTTGTAATTGCTATTTGTCAAGGTTTACCGCCTAAAATTTCACCATTTCACATAGGCAAACAGACACATTGGTGAAGAGATTTAAGTGCTGAGTTTTATCTTATAGTGAACTTACCATTCACATTTAGGTATATTCAACATAAACACCTAGCAACAAGATTAAAGTCTAGTTTTAACTTATGTTGAGCTTGCTAGACAGAGCAAGAGTTCAAACTCGTCGTACCTGATGAGAGAAAGCTTATGCCATTGCCCTTTCACGCTTGACTACTATTTCTTCCCTGATAGCAAGAATATCCTCCACAGTGTCCGAGCCTCCACACCATTCAACCTGTCAGGCAGTCAACTGTCAGTTATTGTTACCAATTTACCACTACATTTTGATAATTCAGATATAAGCAACAGAAATGATCAATACACAAGTCTCTTGGTAACATAATTTATAAATACACACTTCAAACCCCTTTGATAATTAAAAATGATAAATAACGATGGAATGGATGATAAACTCAACCATATTATAAGGTGTACTTTTACTGATTATATGTTGTTGTTTTTTTTCTTTCTAATATTAATACTTTTTGCAGGTTCAGTAGGTAAATGGACTGCATATATGGAGTAAAAAAGTTGATATAACATGATATGTGGAAGTCTCATAGTGGAGTGATGGCAACTTTATGCAATTATGTGAAATTGGAAGTAATATATTTTAAGATTGATTGGACATGCATAATGATGCCATCACCACCAAGTTATAAAGAAGTGTTTTCATTACAGGAGACTTCAAATGCTCATCAAGAAAAACAAATTAATAAACAAGTTTCTCACCTCTTATATTCAATAACTAGATTAACATTGAATTTGGTTTGATTGACAGAAGTTTGATATATAATTCAGATTCCAATTATCTAGATTAACATGCTATTTTGATTCTTGCTTCTATGAATGATTATCTGAAGTTCTATGGCATTCATCAGCTGATAATTTAGGTTCAATGAGATGAAACTTTTTCCAATCTTGTGCTCCCTGAAAGAGTGTCTCCATAGAAAATGAGTTGCTTGAGATCAGAAACATGAGGTGCCCTTCATTTGTACCCAAGCCAAAGAGAGCTCGTGCCCGTCATTCATCATCATCATCATCATCTCCTGAATCTTCTTTATTGATAAATGATGGTTAGTAATCATTTTCCCGCTTTTCATTTATGAAAAAGAAAATCCCTTGCAGACTTTAATTGGTGCATTATATGTATATTTGATTGGTCTGGTTTGATTCTACATTTTAGACTTGCTTCATGTGCCAATGGAGCCAGGACCACCACCTCAAAGACAGTTTGGGGTCTTAGAATTAACTTAGATATTGTCAGCTTCAGGAATCACTAATGCCAAAAGCAAAAACTTTATACTTAGAACAGTTTAAAATTGATTTTTAGCTAGATCCTGAGCCATGTATCTAGAGAAAATTTCCTGTCAGAAAAATCAAACAAACAGCCAAGTTTATGAATTTTTAATAGCTTAAAAACAGCAGAGAGAGGGGATTTGAGCTAAGCATTTAGCATCATTTTCAGATTTCACTAACACTGGACAACAAGATCTGTTTTGACAGAGTGCTCTGTCCTGATGCCCTCTGTTGCTTGGTTTTTTTTTCTGCTGTTAGTGTGATGGTGTGCTGGAATTCAGCAGGGGATTGGGCTAGAGTCAGCTGGGTATGGTGTTTTTATTGCTTACAAGGTCAGCCGGGTATGGTGTTTTTACTGCTTACAAGTATATGGTTGCAACTTGGGATGTTAAGGCAAATCTACATACAAATCTATTGGTATGATGAGTATTGGTTTCTCTGCTCTTTTTTCACATGTATAGAAATTGTGAGCAAGCTCTTTTTTCACATGTATAGAAATTGCTAAGTTTCATGTAAGTCACATATTGATGCCTGTTATAGCTTACTATTTTTAGATTTTAGAAGCTGTGCTGTGCCATATGGTACACATATACATGCACAGGAACAGGTTGCCTTCTGGTCTATTTGCAACATGGTGCTCACTCTCTTTATCCTTCTGTATTTGCAGCAAAATAAACAGATTTTGATTGATGCTGTTGTCCATGCTGTAAATGAGGACTATGTTGAGATGGAAAATGATTTCACCAGACTTGGTTTCCTTGCTGATCCCATACATCAAACTACAAGATGGTTCTTCTCCATTCCCAAACAATTTCCTCCTTGGCACTGCCTCCTCTGCATATCAGGTATCACAACTTCTACAATTTCCTCCTTAGTGCGTGTGTGTGTTGTTATACTTATACAATGCCATGATGCAATTTCAGGTTATGCGAGGATACAATTTGAAGTGGCGGTAGAATCTGAGAAACATTCAGCGGTGCCGCAATGTACAGACGAAGTTAGGACTGTAGGAGAAGCTGTTGGCCATTTAATTTCGTGGCCAAAAAAGCTGGTGTATATATATGATAGCATATTAACAATTTTGTATGAATGCTTAAATTATATTTTGAATTAATGAGAAACAGTTAGTTATCATGTTGTGTCTTTATTGATTGATTGAACGTTGTCATTATTATATTAAATATTATATAAAAAAATATTATATGGTAGTTAATAAAAAAATACACCGAAATTAAATAGCACTTTAGAAGCTAATTAATTAAAAAAAAATCAAAAAAAATTAAAAAATTAAAAAAAATCAACAAAATTAAATAGCGCTCATAAAAGCGCTATGCAAGCTAATTTAAAAAAAAAATTAACGCTTAGATAGCGCTTAATAAAGCGCTATCTAACGAAGCACTATTCAAGTACGCGCCTTGCATAGCGCTTTTTTGAGCGCTATCTAAGCTACCATAGCGGTAGCTTAGATAGCGCTAAAAAGCGCTATCTAAGCCTATTTTTAAGCGCTATGCAAGCCTATATTTGTAGTAGTGAGCCGATCTGCCAGCAAGTTCGACCTCGTCCCAGTGCCTGGCTCTGCCTAGCATCCCCTGTTTACAAAAAATAGGGAGCACCAAAACAGAGCATTCCAGGAGACAGCACCCGATCCCAGACAGCATGAAGTGAGACGCTGTCTAGACCACAGACTGTCCCTGCCATGCGCTGCTGTTCCAGACCCGCATTGCACCGCAAAACCAGCCAGAGCTGTTAAATAAGGCTGCTGCTATACTTCCCCGTGGCGGATGTACGCCGTATGCCATTGGTCCAGCACCAACAAGCCTGTCACTCTCCTCGGAAGTTCATTCGCACCAAAAGAGATAGTCCTATAGCCTCGTTGTGCTCTATCCGCTAACGCATCTGCCACAGTGTTGCCCTTTCTATAGATATGTTAGCAATCAAACGTCATTGTTGCTGCCAACACCTTAATTTCCTTCAAAATATTCTCCAAGTGCCAAGGGATTATCAAAGTGTCCTTAAACCATCCACAAACCAATTTCGAGTCCGTTTGAACTACCACCTTGTTGAAACCCAAAGAGAGACAAATGTGGAGGCCCTCAGCTAAAGCCCAAATTTCAGCTTTATTATTGGAGCCTGTACCGAAAAATACTTGTTTACCCACCACACAGTGACCCCTAGAGTCTCTAATGATCACACTGCCAGGTGCCTTGTTCTTACGGGAGGATCCATCGACATTAAGAGCAACAAAATCTGACGGAGGGGGGTGCCAAAAAACAATTCTGACTAACTTCCTTCTAACTGGGAGCACCTGTAACCCCAAAGCCTTTAATGGGGCGAATAGCTTTATCATTACTAAACACCAAAGCATTTGCTTATTATGAGCTATTATAAGATCAATTTTTATGAACAAAAGGTTAATGTAATGTACCTGAGTTGCAAGAGTGTGAAGAAAAGTACAAGTAATCATTCCCAGCTCTTCCATAGTCACAGGCTTTGCAGTCTGTATATAAATTAATAAAGAAAAATGGGTTATACTTATACATAACCCCTCCAATATTTCAAAAATCATATATCAAAGCAACAAATTTTGAGTTGATGTATCAACGCAACTATCTTTTTTCCAGCCTAGCAGGTTGTCTATATAGCCATCACCTTTAACATGAAATTCAATAATGGTGAAAGCATTTCAAAACCACTTTTTATTGAAAATTCTTCAAATGTGAATGTAAAAAAAAAATCATTGATTTAGTTTGTTGGTCTATTACAATCCATCGAAATTGATTGAGTTCATATGTTTCAGAATTATTTAAGTCATTATAGATACCTTGATAAAGTCGTTTGTCTTTGGGATGTTCGACAATCGTTCGCTCTTTGTGTGAAGCTGTTGTATTTGATGGTGGTGGAGGATTGTAGATGTAGGGACGGAGATTGAGAAGGAGAATGAGAAACGAAGACGAGAGATTATAGAGATGGAGGTGAAATGGATTGAGAATGAGATATTAGTCATGTTCAACAAGACCTTCACTTTGTCTGTCCCAAACAAGAGTTCTAAGCGGGTATAAATACAAGCACCACTCTCAGCCAATCACCACAGACACCTATTAAGCACATTGTCAATTAATTAAAGCAGAAAACAAAACCCTATAAAAATTTTGGTGGGTTTTTATGATTCAACAGTTGAACAACTGAAATTGAAAATTCTATGACACGATTCTCTGTTACATACTTGTTCTAGAAATCAATTACTCCAATTAGTAAAGCCTCAATTGAAATTGAAGAAATATTGAGTTGGGTTTGTTATTGTGCCTGATATATATATATCCAAATTAACTCTGAAATAAAAAAATAAAAAAATTAGATCACCAACACCAGTGATGGGAAATCAAAATGAGTTACTTCTAGTAGAGGATTTTGCCTTGCTTGTATCAGTATGACGTTAATTTGCTGCTAGAACGAGATGCCCTGCACTAAAAACCCATTTCAAACAATGTGTTTTATGAACTTGTTACAACTCCTCGAACGCATCCTTTTGTTTCGTTGTTCTTCCTAGTTCTTGTGTTGGTTCTATCTCTCAAGGCCCAAAGATGTAAGGAAGGTCAAAACCGCAAATAGGATCGTTGAATGAGATGAGAGTTACAATCTTGCGGAGAGTGACAAATAGGGCTGAATAAAAAATCGATCAAATCGATTAAGCCGATCGAACCGAACCGATTTGTTCGGTTTAAATTCGATTCAGATCGGTTTCGATTTTAAAAAAATTCAAAACCGAAGTAGTCGGTTCGGTTTTTGGTTTCTATGTGATTTTAACCGACCAAACTGAATCGACCGAATATATATAATAAATAATATATATTTTATATATAAATAATACAATATGTTTAAAATAGTCGGTCGATTCGGTTTGGTTACGGTTTGCATAAATTAGAATCAGTTTGGTTTCGAATCGGTTTTGTTAATGGTCGGTTCGGTTTCGGTTTGAAAATTTTAAAACCGACCTAAGTCAATTCGGTTCACGATTTAGGTGAAACATCAAACCGTCAGCTCGATTTTCAGCACCAGTGACAAATATGATTTGGGAGGAAAATGAAACGAGGAAGAATAATAAGTAGGCTTGTGGAGATACAGTCATGTGGTTGGTACTAAGTCAACCAACTTGTTCTCCCACATAGTATTTATAAAAAAAAAAAAAATTGATGAGCAAAACATTTTTGTGACAAAATTTTGAAAGTTGGGTGGCAGTAGCCTCTTAGTCCCTAAGTAGGTCCGTCACTGATAAGATGGGATGAGAGGGCAAATCAACTCATTGTAGGATAAACAAATTTTAGAGAAAATTCGATTCTCAAATCAGTCATCACATGGGACGGTCCTTCAATACGATGAGATTGAGAAAAAAATTGTCCTTTGATATTTGCTCACTTAACATTCAAGTTACAATATCTAACAAACCACATCCACTTTTCAATCAATTTATTTACTCATTTTCCTCTTCTTTATAGCAATTAGAACTTGAGACTTAGAAATATTAGGGCTGAACAAAAAATCGATCAAACCGATTAAATCGACCGAATCGATTGGTTTGGATCGATTTTAAAAAATTCAAAACCGAAGTAGTCGGTTCAGTTTTCGGTTTCTTTGTGATTTTAACCGACCAAACTAAACCGACCTAATATATATAATAAATAATATATATTTTTATATGTAAATAATACAATATATTTAAAATAGTTGGTCGGTTCGGTTTTATTTCGGTTTTGGTTTAATTTTAGTCGGTTCGGTTCGGTTACGGTTTGCATAAATTAGAATCGGTTCGATTTCGGATCGGTTTTGTTAATGGTTGGTTCGGTTTCGGTTTGAAAATTTTAAAACCGACCTAAGTCGGTTCGGATTTCAGCCCTACGAAATATGATCTATTTTTGCTTGTTATAGAACATACAAATATTTGTTGTAGAGATCAGATCAATAGAAAATAAGCTATAATGCCCTCTTTAAAGGTTAGGTGGTTTCCAAAATGTTATTTAAAGCAATTAGAGTAATTTAGTGATGATACACCAAATTCATGCAATATGCATATCACGGTGATCTCATCAGTAGAGAAAATAAGCTATAATGCCCTTTAATTCATGCAATATGCATGTCACGGTGATCTCATCAGTAGAGCAAAGTGGGTCCGCTTGCCTACCAAATCTGGCTAGGCTCAGACAACATTAAGCCCAATTCGACAAAATCCAGATAATTGGAACCAAGTTGCAACGCCCTATGAAGCCCACGCATCACATGGTAAAGCCCAGTGCCTGTAAGGACTAATCAGGCAAGCATCTGGGGGATCACCTAAGATGAATAGGCCACGACACATTGGTTCTGACTAGAAAACATATACCAGAGTATAAGTTATGCATGGAAACGTTTTTGTATGGACAACACTCCAAAAGGGAAACCTTTCTTGTAGATCTAGGAGCACAAGTCGTGTAGGAAAACTCTCTTGCATGGACGACTCCCAACTAATATATGACTTCCAGCAAGATTTCTTTCCCTAAACTATGCCACCAAAGGCCTAGCCGAACGAGACTCTCACATAATAAATAAGATACGGAGTTGAAGAGAAAATGTGAGCTATAATACCCAATTTACAGATTTAAGCCTCTTTCAAGCCTTGTCTAACTTTAGCATTGGAGTGTCATCCACTACTACAACGATGATCTTTGGCTCACGTGCATTCCCTGTGCAGGTCTAGGTCAAGGTCAAGGAGAGCAGGATTCAACTACATCAATTTGGTGCCGTCCGTGGGGAACGACAAAGTTCCCAAAAAAAAGTAATATCACCCTACCTCATAGTACTGAGATATGGTGACCACGAGATTCCCCTATAATGGAGATATCCCCAAGCCATCAAATGCTTGTGTTGCAAGAGCACCGCCAGTTTTGATGGATTCGACACCACGGGGGGAACAAAATCAGAACCTCGCGCCGGTGGCTACCACGGTGGACCCCAAGATGGATTCACTATCAATCCAAATGCAGCAGATTGCACGAGCAGTGGAAATGCACACTCAGCAGGACCCTCCACCCGGAGAATGGGACTGAGAGCAACAAAGAGCTCCATCCAAAAACACACTAGAAAAAACGTTTAGGAGAGCCGCGCTGCCCCTACAGCTCTCAGTGGACCAGAGGCGGAGACCCAAATCTAGAGCCGACAGATAGGTCTCCTAAAACCCTATCCAGCTAGGAGCGACCAATCCTGAAGTGTTGTTCAACCTCCTTGTCCCTCTGTTCATAGATCATACCATAAACAAGCCTTTGCTGAAGAAATTCAGTCTGCCGAAGCTGGAGTTCTATGACGGGACAACTTACCCATTCAATTACTTGCGCCACTTTTAGCATGTATTGGCGCTCAAAGAAGGATCCGAAGCAATAATGTGTTGGTCATTCCCTACCATCCTAAAAAGGTCAGTGCTAACCTGGTTCCACAACCTCTTTCTGAGGTTCTTCGACTCATTCTGGACAATGGCAACCATGTTCCTTACACACTTTGTCGGTAGCCAACGAATCAGGAAGGGCTCGCATTATTTGCTTACCCTCAGATAGAAGCCAAGTGAGACGTTGAGGGAATACGTCACACACTTTAACGATGAGTTGACTCTCATTGACGGCTACAATAGCAACAACGCAGTCACAACCTTCTCCTTAGGTTTAAGGAGAGGCAAGTTATACAAATTTCTCATTCTGGACCCTCCAACCGATATGGCAGACTTACGAAAGAATGCCTAGAGATACATCATTCTTGATGAGATGTTGGCCGCCAAGAAGGAGGTGGAGTTTGAAAAGAAACCCTCTGGATCTAGAGATGAGAATTAGGGGAAGAAATAGGATGACGAACACAGAAAAAGGAAACGCAACGACAACAAGCTCGACTAAGGTCATGCAAGACAAGATAAGACCTCCAACTACGTCGAGTCTAAATCCATCACTCCCCTCAACTCCAGCTTGTTTGACGTCCTCAACTCTATCAAGAATTGGGAAGAACTAAAATGGCCTACCAAATAGCAAGGAGACCACTCCCATCACGATAACAACAAATACTGCTTCTTTCACAAGATGGCGACCACGACACTGAGGACTGCAAGAGTCCCAGGAGTGAAAGAGAGTACTGGATCTAGAAGGGGAATCTCAAAGAGTTCTTGAGCCTGTACAAAAGGTAGGACATGGTTGAAGGAAAGGAAGATTCCATTAAGGAGATAGATAAAGAAGCTTTGGGCATCATATATATGTGCTTCATGGAGTCAGCTCCGAAGGCGAGCAGTCTAACATGTCCCACAAGAAGACAGTTCTCGAAATGGGGATGCAGCCCGCCTGCGAAGATAGACAAAGGTTGTATGCGTGCATTCAGAGCACCCTCCCACCGCTGACGTTCTTGGATTGGGACCATCAAGGCGGTCATTCTTCTCATAATGACACCCTGATCATCTCGGTCTTCATTTCAAAGTGGGAAGTAAAAAGGCCTTGGTGGACATAGGAAACTCTTTAAACGTCCTGTTTCTCAACGCTTTCTACAATATGTAATTTAAAGAGGTGGACTTAACGGCCGCCAATCATCCCATGGTCGGATTCAGCAGAAAGAGATGCTTCCCTATTGCGGAAGTACCTTGTTCAGGAGTTCATGGTGGTCGATGCTTCGTCTGCCTACAATGTCATCATGGGGAGGCCTTGGCTTCACCATATGGAAGTAGTGGTTTCTACTATGCACCAATGCATCATTTACACTACCAACCATGACCAAGGAACTATTCGTGAAAATCAACTGACAACGAGAGACTGCCACTACGCAGCGCTCAAGTAGCTAGATTGCTATCAATTACAGCTCGGGTCTGTGGGACAGACATATCAAACACCGGCCTAGATTTAAGGGGAGAATCACCCCGCTTGGACAGAGACAAAGCTCCAACATCTAAAGGCTCAACTATCCAATGAGCCAGAATTCAACATTGGAAACACCATCCAGTCCAGCACAAAGCATAGTAATAATACTTCAGCAACACAGGCGCCTCCTTCAAATGTTGATAGCCAGCAAGGAACGATTCGCCTGAGCGAAGTTTACTCTTCAGAAACTTCACTAACATTGGCGACACGTAACGCTCCAGCACAGTCTGAGCCAAGACCATGTATGTCTCTTTCAGGGCCAGATTAGCTTAGTTTCTTTTTAAAATCAAACTATCTTATTGTTTGATTTCTTTTTTTTTCCAGTTTAGAAGAATTGATCATACAAGACATGTTCAAGGCATAAAATAGGCTTTATTGATTGCAATGAAAGTCGTTACAAAGCTTGCCCGACTGCTTAGTGCAACAATTTATACACTACAGGTATCTAAGTCCGACGCAAGTATTAATCCGTTCAAACCCACGTCAAGACTTCGCTCTGCCAATCTGTCTTCGGAAAAGGATTCGAAAGTGAAAGTAAAGTACTTGAATAAGATTGCAAGTACATGCTTTATTCTTTTCTTCGCCACCCTTTCTCACGAGGATGATCTGAAAGTAGCAGCAGAGACACTCACAATGAGTTGTGGACATCTATGCTCCGCCTATCTCCCTTGTGAAGAAGATTAAAAAGAAGAGCAGAAGAGGCCAGATGGAGACGTCTCTTAAATGAGTAATGCCTGGGGTGACGTAGAGTTACCACCTCAGAACTGCACATCGCATTTGCTAGAGCCTTGCTTTGCCAAATATGTCTTCTGGCTGCAGCATCGCTTGAGAAGCCCAGTGGAAACAGTAGAAAAATCTGTGCCAAAACTAGTTGCTGGCATTATCTCCCAACAACAGTGATGGATGGAAACTTAGGAGCAATAGAAAGCGGTGGACAGACTAGTCCCTTGAGGGAGAGTCTGTAGTTTTTCTACGCAATGTAAGAAAAAATTACAAGGTCCCATAGAACCAATTGAATGCCCACCCAAATTAGGTGGCACCACATAAAAGCATGTCTTGTCAAGACTCATCGTTGCAAATGTCAAAACATTCGAAGACACTAACAATGAAGATCTTCCTTTAGCCTTAGGAGAACCTAAAGCATATTTTCTAAATGGATACATTTCAGAAACATTCTTTAGAGTATTCATGGCAATGCTTGAAATGGTGACTCCAGCCTATATATAGGTGCGATGGTTCTTGAAATGAAATCAATCAATAGTTATGTCAACATTAAATGTCGTATGAGAAATATAGAAGTGATTGTTCCAATTGCAACTGCATGAGTCCACATTCATCAAATTAATGACATTGCATGTAGCTCCATTAAGTCGGGGAGTAGCCGACACTGAACTGTCTCACAATCTACGCCGTACACCTGACATTCTAATATTTACAACATGACCCGCCAACTAATGGGCCCAAGCGAGTACCCCACCAAATCCAACCCAATGTAGTACTTAGGCCTTAAGCACCCATGAACGTAAAACATGATTGTGGTGATATTATTAATAAGTCCAAGGTATCCGTTCTATTATCTGTCATTCATTGAACTTGGATAAACTCAGTCTGATAAATTTTTATGGCAATCTGACTCTAAAATCATATTTATCCCCAATTCTAGCTGTCTTGGGACAGGGGTGAGGTTTGCTGCCTGGGTGGGGCAAATGTACACCCCCCGTTTTTAACCACTTTTTGAAAAAAGAGGTTTAAGAAGGGGGCAAAAGTGTATTTTTGCCCCCAGTCCAGCAACCAGGCAGCTGGGCACAGGCCAGCAAGCATTACTCCATATTTATTTGTCCGACTTTCGTATCAAGTTGCCCAAGTCAGACTTGCATGCCTAAGGCTAAGTGGAGGCGTCACCTGATCAAAGTTTAGTCAGTTTTGATTGATGGTGATGGCTTTTGATCCGCTTTAACCCTAGTTCGCCAAAAGAGAATGACGATGGCTTAGAAAGTGGGAGCTTAGTCAACGCTCTAACGCCTGACCATGTTGGTTTTCTAGGGACTATTGTCCAAGTATAGATAATGGTCACCGAACCTAACAAAAGCTTAGTTAGTTTTGACCAATGGCGATAGCTTTTGGTCCGCTTTAACGCCTAATCAGCCAAAAGTGGATGACGACGGCTTAGAGAATGGGGTTAGTACGTCATGGCTATAATGCCTGATCGAGATAGCCCGCCAGGGACTATTGTCTAATTATGGATGATTGACGACTGACTACAATAACTTTTGGTCCGTTCTAATCCTAGTATGCCAATAGCGGATGACGACGGCTTAGAAAGTGGGAGTATAGTCAACACCCTCGACGTCTGATTACGATGGCTTGCTAGGGGTCACCGTCCTTCCGTAGACGATGATCCCGAACCCAACCAAAGTTTAGTCAGTATGTCACTGATGATGATAGCTTCTGGCGTGCTCTAAGCCTAGTCCACTAAGTACGGATTACGATGGCTTAGAAAGTGGGAGTCTAGTCAGTGATGTAGATACTTGATCACGACGACTTGCTAGGGATCGTCGTCCAACTGGAGATAATGATCGCCAAACCCCATTGCTCTAACACCTAGTATGTTGAACGCAGATGGTGATGGGTTAGAAAGCGGGAGTATTGTCAGTGCTCATGCGACCTGATGACGATGGCTTGCCTGGGATCATTGTCCAACTACAGACAATGATCGTTGAACCCAACCAAATTTTAGTCAGTTATAACCAAGGATTATGATTTCATTTTTCGAGTTAATTTCATTATCTTGATTTTGAGAAATATTTCGAGATGTAAAGAAAAAACGTAAAAATTTCGATGATACATGAAAAATATATAATAAATTTTGAGGGTATATGAAATATGAAAAAAAAAGATGCAAGTAAATAAACTTATTAAACACATTATACCAAGTATCTCTTAAATTCATCACATAATTAACAATATTATATAAAAAATTACAAATTTCACACACACAACAATAAAATCCAAGTTAATAATCATTGAAATTCTTACATATACTACATCAAAAGTCTCACAATATTCATATTGTAATACAAGCTACATATTATACAAGATAAATTTTCATCATAATACATAATAAACTATCAATACCAAAATGAGTTTTTGGCTGGTTCAAACGTAACATGATTGAGTGTCCTTGATGAGAATATTGATCCCATGACATATTAAAACTATAACAGTTTATAAATATATTCACATTGGTGATGTATCATTCACGATCAACTCCAACCAAATGGCCAATAATGGAATATTGCGGATAAGTAACAAAGTCATACTCAAAAGCTTGTGTACTTTTCCCATGATAAGCCATCACACCCCATTGACTGTGACTATCCTCTGTAAACGATGAAGCATACATTCTTTGTTGTTGGAAAGGAACCATCCATCCCCATTGACTCTGACTATTACCAGAAGATAAACCATAACTAGCCAATCTAGAAAGGCTCATACAGTCAAAGGTGGATGAAAGGGAATCAACTACAATGTCTACAAAACCATGTGAATAGGTTTGGCCAATCTCATTCTCATTGACCATCGACATATATGCATGGTTTCTCGTCCTCTTAGAACATGAACCATGGTCTACATCTTGGGTCTCAAAATTGTTTTTATATTGTGATTCCTCGCATGTAAATACCAATGGTTCCATTGCATCATCCGTGTCTATGATTGGTTCACCACCACCACTCCCTCCATAATGACCGACATCACCAGCACCCCATCATCATCAATCCCATTATCATCACTATCACCACCACCATCACTTACTTGGTCATCCTCATATATGCAATACATTCATTCATCATCTCGAGTAGGCAATACAGGTTCACTGCCAACGTTCACACCTTGCATTCCCTCAACTTTCCTTATCCTACGAACAATGCAAGGATTTGGCTCACCCTGTGGTGTATCTAATAGTGGTTCACCAAGCTCCTTTACCCATGAGTATTTTGTTTTTCATCATCCTCGATATCTTGAAATATCTCAGTCAAATCAATATCAATTGGTTTTATACTTTCAACTGCAGAACCATCTTCACCCATATATTTCAAACGCAACCTCAGGTTGTAGTGAACAAATACATATTTCATCAGATTTTCATCGCCTAGTCTATTCCTTCTCTTGTTATGAATAAGGCCAAAAGTGCTCCAATTTCTTTCACAACCCGACGATGATGAAGTCTGAGAAAGGATCCTCATTGCAATAGTTCTCAAGTTGGGGGACGATATCCCGTACAACTATCACCATTCAACTGCAAATATAAATTTATACAATTAAAAATATAAATGCCACAATTTAGCTGCAAATATTTTTATTCGATTTTATAATTGTGAAATAGGTTAACATAATATTAAAATATATAAATTACTAGAGAAAATTAACCTGATTGTGTATTATATCTCCCTCCTCTAGCTGCTGGTGTGGAAAATGATCCCATAGTTTCTCTAAAAGGCTTCAACTATAGGGAAAATCGTAGAATGTCATATTCAGTTTAAATTAATATTTTAATACACACATCCTTGAATATATGAATTGATATTCGTTAGCTTACCTCTTGAAGGACCAATGTTGGATCATCGGTATGTGGAATTAACCTCATCACTACAGCTTCCACCACCTCTTCAAGTTTTTCATCATTTCCTAGATTATCGTATTGAAATTTTGGGTTGAGATAATAAGTTGTCAATGGTATAAATAATATTTGGCATAAGGATGAAAATAAATGTAATAATTCAAATACCTTACAAATAAACAAAGTTATTCTTTACGTACCAGCCAGATGGAGCAAGTGTATCATTTTTTGTTCCTTTCTTTGAATGATTTGAAGGAATGAACTATGTTGTCAACCGCTATTTTTTACTAATTCTTTCATCTTAGTCATTGCATTGAATACATACCCATAGGAGGTTTTTATTTTGTCATAATCCACCATTCTTAAGACTCTAACAGTAGGACTAAGGATTGCCACAATTTCACGTACGGAGCTCCAAAAGCTTAGACTTCCTACTAAGCCCTCCACAAATCTTGCATTAGAAGTATTACGTTGGTCAAATGCATTCCATTCATCACTTGCAAACATTTTTCTAGTCCATCCTTCCTTTCAAACAAGCTTTCTAAGGCAACATAATGAGTAGCGAATCGAGTAAGACCTGGTCTAATGATGTCACCCCCACAAGAAGTCCTCATCATCGCTAGGATTCTATGGTGGTTGTATATATAATTAGTGAACTTCTTCGTTTTTTCCACAATACTCTTAACTGGTGTTAGGTCACCAATCTCCTTCAACATTAAGTCAATACTATGGCATGCGCATGGAGTCCAATACAAATTGTATCCTGGCTTATTCATCAATTTCATTCCTACTTTCAAAAATGCACTTCCATAATCAGTTACAAACTGCACAACATTATCTTTACCCACATACTCAACAACTTCCTTCATTAATCCATAAATATAATTGTGATATTTTTTCTTATTTAAAGCATCTACTGACTTTCTAAATATGGTCACCCCATCACAATATATCATAAATTTGATAATGCTCAACCTTGTAGGACATGTCCAACCATGACACATTATTGTGACTCCATACTTCAACCACTTAGGTTTTAGGTGCCCAATGCAATCCTCTAATTCTACCATCTCCTCATCAAGTAACTTGTGTCTCAATTCCCATGCAGAAGGTGGTTGTGCATGTTTATCAGCTATTTGAATTGCCTCTACCATTGTATGATAATAGACACTTTCTGCCACATGCGGTGGAATTCCATTAAAGTAAAAGAAATTGTTAATTTAATTTGACATATTACTTTTTGCATTCCCCCAGAATTCTGCGATACTTTTTTTCCTACTAGATTCAGGATGATACCCATTGGAATCCACACCATGTTTTGTACTCTTTGAGCGACTAAACAAACTATGTGAACCACTAGAAGAACTACCAACCTTGTTCTTGGATGATTGCCCATGTAGACTTAATCCAATACTACCCATTCTCTGAAGTTGTTCCCTTTCCTATTCTGTTGCCAGATGTTGATGTCGAGCGTGGTGGACTTCATCATCCTCTTAAGAACCAGATGAATTATAGCATTTGGGCGGCGCCATAATCGACTATCTGAACTTCTCAAGTGCATTTTTTTTGTAACTTATTTGTGATATTCCCCTCCAATACTTGTTGTATCAATCTATGAACTTTTTTTGGACAATCTAGACATTTTTCAACATCATTGTGTATCCACCAACCAAGTGATGTTTTAATCTTGATGCGCCGCCATCATTCATTTGCTTATGACAATAATTGCAAATAGATTTTTCCCCCCCATCAAGTGTTTGTCCATGGTCCCAAGCTATATCTCTAAGGTTTGGTAGCATGATGAATGTTCACATACAAATTTTTATAAATATAAGATTTCATATTTGTATAAAATAAATGATGACTATGTCCATGAAAAAATTAACAACAAAGAAAAATCACAAAGTCAAATGGATGAGATTATGCATCTAAACTTTCAGTAAATCCAAAATATTGAAGATTGTCCAAAAAAATATGGATAATTGTGTATTTATGTATTAATTTGTTAAATACGAATGTCAAGAATGCATAAAAAAAGTTCAAAATTTTCTTCAAAGAATTTTTACTAGAGAGAACATGGATAATTCACTATCTATTGTGCAAAACTTATCTAATTACATCAAAATTTAAAATTTTGTGTTACTAAATGTGGTCAATCATAAACCACATCAAATTAAATAATGTACTAATTTATTGAATATAATGACATGGAAAAGATTTAAAATGCCTTATGGGATCTTGCTATTTTAACTCAAATTTTCCACAATTCGAGATCTGGATTTTGTCTGAAATTTCAATATATTTAATAAATAATCAAAATCAATTAAACCAGAATTAATTAAATCAAAATTAAATAAATTTAATATGATAAACAAACCTAATTAAATAAACCTTAGGCCCAAGTTTCAGAACCCTAAATCACGTCACTACACCAAAAATCCCCATTAGCAACGGTTCTACACCGTGGCGTAACCCATTTTCACGGCTAAGAGCCGTGGGCTACAGAGGAAATTCCTTGTAATGGCTATAAACCGTTGCTAGACATTGTAGCAACGGTTTTATGCTTGAGCAGGGGTGGTGATTTACAACATTTAGCCACGATTTTAAACCGTTGCAAGAACAATAGCAACGGTTTGTAGCCGTGGCAACAATAGCCATGGTTTTAAGCCGTGATAAAGTATGGATAATAGCAACGGTTTTAAACTGTGGCTAACAAGGTAGCCACGGTTGTAAGCCGTGGCTAAACAATGAGAAATAAACCGTGGCAAACGTCATAGCAATGGTGTTTAGCCGTGTCAATTCATGGTCACGGTTTTAAGCCGTGGCAACTGATGAAGAAAGCCTACGGTTTCTAGCCGTGGAAAGATGCAACCACGGTTGTAAGCCGTTGGCAGTTAAAACAAAATTCAAAAAAAAATCTGTTTTGTTGCAACGGTTAAACCGTTGCAAATTAATATAATAAAAAAAAATTATATATATTTTTTTTCTGCTGCAGCAAAATCACAGCCGTGGCACTTGCAAAATCAGTCCTTACTATGGTTTGTGTCATGCCTCCGGCACAAATAAGATTCCACAAACTATATGCTAGATAAATACAAAATCAATCGTAAAAAGGAACTTGTCAAGTTTTGACGCCAAACAAAACATGTAAACAAATAACACTAATATACAATAACAGGATTAACCTGAACAAATGGAACCTTGTTATATCATGTTTCGCTCGTATCTAAAACAAAAGAATTTCTCTATGTTTTTTCCAACAATACAAATCCACCTAGTTATAATGTAAGAAAATACATTGATGCCCTTAGGAACAGGCCCCATTTCTTTCGGTAGTTGCTTGTTCAATATACTGAAATGATGAGAATGCAGCACCTGGTAGTTGCTTGTATATGGCACTGGTGATGGTTGATACAACGACACACTTTGCACCCCAGAAACAAGCAATGTATGCGCATTCTCCTGTCCAACATACTGCTGCCCGTACTGGCTCAGACCTTCAGAGCCCTGCAGTATAAAAATTAGTCAGTACTCAATGACAGACAAACATGACCTATAAAGATTGCTAATATACCAAAGCTGATGATGAAAATGATGAAAACACTGGCAGCTCTTTGGAAAATTTACCATTCTCTGAATCTTGGTAATCAGACAACCTTCCCAGCTTCCAATCAATGAGAACACCATCTCCTCAGTATGAAACAACCACTTGAGCTGAAAAAGAAACAAGGATCACCTGTTCAATTCATTACAAGTGCCAAATCCCACAGAGTGTAAAAATCATGAAAATAGAATATAAAAAGATAAACCAAAAACCCATCTCAATATGTCAACTCTATCAAGTTCAAAGACCTACATGAACTGAATAACGAAACCGCATTGAAGCTAAAGCAGATGAACAATCGCAAACAACGAAAAAAAAAGGTGCTGAAGATGCAAAAAACAGTAAAATTTCAATGAAGTAATATGTATGACCAATATAATATTATAATTTATTCCACAATTATTGTTATTATAATATTATGATTATTATTTAATCATGATTTTTGGCAATATGTCTTCAAGATTTTTTTTTTTTGAAAGGCAATATGTCTTCAAGATAGTCAAACAGAGGAAAAGAAAAGAAAGAACTGAAACTGAAACCCTTGAATTGGTATATAGCAAGATCTCAAGTGATCAAAACAAAAGGTTAAAAAACTAGAGTTTGCGTCACTGTCATCGCAAGGATGTAGAAGAGATGATGCCTCTTAAATAATGAAGACTGTGGATTACATTGTTACCCTACATTACCTGTACAAAAGAGGTAAGTTACTGAAATAATGAAGCTTTTTTACGAGCGTAACATATCGTAAGAACTTTATCTTATCACATAACTGCATTAACGCAGAACTAACTAATCTCTATATTTCAATAGCTTGACATTCATAGAAATAGTCTAAATGATTAATTGAAACTTTTATAACATTACTTATAAACACCAAATAAGTAGCAGCTAGCAGTCGACTAAATCTTAATGAAGCAAAGTGTGCACTGTCCACTAAATTAGTTTCGCTTCAATTATCCCAGGGAGGAACGCATCCTAGTCTATAAAACAATTCTACTATTAAGTTGCAAAGTTACATAGATTTGAGAGATATGAGCCCAGTTATAGAAACAAACCAGAACCGACAATCTACCAAAAATATGAACATATATGTTCATTAAAAATATCCAACTCTTTTATTAGTGTTCATTACAAATAACAAATCCTCTTCAGGCTACTTTTATCAGTTGAACTACTTCTAGTTTATGTAGTATATTCAGTTTAGAATCTTATGTAAATTTCATGGTTTAGTTTTTGTAACTCAGTGCATTTATCAATGAAAATAATTCTGAAATGATGTGAATGCCTGAATGTTATAAATTTGAATAGATTGTGTAAAATCACCTATTTTGGAGAATGGCTGCATTCTTTTGTTTAACAAAACAAAGAAAGAAACAACAAACTTTAAACTGACCTGCTGCCCTCTAGCTAAAGCAAACGCTCCTTGCCCATAAAACATAGCCACCTGCTCTATTTTTCCTCGAAACAAACACAATAGACCTGCGCCTGTGCCTTGCACCTTACAAGCCATCGCTGCCCTATTTTTGAGCAGAAACAGAGCAAAACAACTCTGTCCCAAGCCAAGACAACACCTTGCCAGGACTCTTTACCATTATGCTCCACTTGCAAAACACAATTCGACCTGCAGAATTCAATTTGGCCATAAATGAAAAAAACAACAAATCTACCTAGGAATCTGAAGGTATATATCACAACAAAGAATTTAGATTGTATAAATGCTAAGAATAAAATCCAAATTATCCAGTGTCGAATTTCAAGTTTCTTTTCAATGGGGTCTCCTAGGGTATTTAAAGTGACACCAATTAATATTCATGTCACTGATAATGGAGAATCTCAAACTGTCCGCCCAGGTGTAGACAATCTAGACTCCATTACAGACATTCGCATGTGGAGCACAACACACGGTATAATAATGGGCTTTGCCGATTGGAAACTATACACCTGAACTAACAAGAGCTAGAAATCACAAAGTCAAAAATCAAGGACAGTAAAAGTTCATCAGGAGGTTGATGAAATGCTAATGATTTCGGTCGGCCTAAAGTGATACTAGACAACAAAGGTTGGCTAGACTAACAAATGGGACATGTGAGTTTGCAGAATGTATTAACTTTCAAAATAAACAAGACTTGCGTGATTTCCTCAAAACAAAACTAATGTGATAGAGAAACCAACTGAATATAGCAACCAAATAATGGTGAAAAAAACAAAGATGACAACGAAGAAATGGTTGATTAGAATATCAAGCTAGGTCAATCAGTTACATTGTTAAGCTTTTTCATTTAAGTCGTCGTTTTTGTTCGAGTGTTTATCTTCATTGTTAGTAGAGTAACAACCAAAGATAATTATGTCGAACAAAATGAATTGATCAGCTAATGTAATTTGGCATACAAAGCCCAAATAGAGTATAAAACAGTCTAAGATGATGGTTATATTTTCTATTTCTAGCCCTTCTATATTTTGGATATACCAAGGAAAAAAAATTAAGAATAATCCTGTCTGCCTCATTTACAACCTATTATATTTCCAAAATTATTAAATTAAAATGTCTCTTTTCCTAATTCAAATTAAAAGATAGAAATCCTATCATAGGATGAATGGAGTAAGTTCATTAAGCAATAGACATCATAAATGATAGAATGGTGGTATTCAGACATGGCATGGAAGTTCAAGTAATTTCCCACTTAGGTGTCGAAAGCCGAAACCAGTACAAGAGACACGAGATCAATTCATCAAAACAGGAACTGCCCTCAAAATGTTAAAAACCCTCAAGTAAATGTCAAGAGGAGTAGAGGACTTCAATGCGAATCTACAGCATACACATCAAAATAGGAATTGCCTTGTTTATAAGGTGCAGAGGAACCAGTAAATCCAACAAAATAAAACAATGGATGTTCATGAATCATGGTCAAGAAACACATATGGGGTAAAGCAAAGTATGAAGGTTTCATTATTATCTAACTGGTCATGCAAAGAACTTGGGAAGAATACATTTGCAATATCAAACAAGAATTGGTTACTTCCAACAGAATGAACAGTTCAATGACATTTTGGAATTCTGAGACCTTTTTAACCATTCTGAGAAGCATCTGTTACTACAGAACAAAAATATAACTAAATCATAAGGAAATGCATCAAAACCAGTATAATGTTAAAACTACTAATCCAAAATTACATACCAGAAGTAGTGTAGAATCAAAAGGTAAGGGATACAAACAAAGAATGTAACATAATGTAGAATCAAAAGGAAAATAATCCAGCAGATGATAATGACAATACTATTGCAGCTACTACTCGAGCATAGCAATGAACACTGGAGAAAGTCTGTTATATATAGTAAATCAGCAATTCAAGTGTCTAACAATATTGATGGAATTTAGTGTTTTGGATGTATTGATCTAAAACTTTAATTTCAAGTTGTTTTACTGCAGAGCACTTTAGTACATTTTCCTATTTGTGAATGCTAAAACGATTTCTATTGCCATTTCAGTCTTTTTCAGTATCCTATATCCTGAATGTGAAATAAAAAATGAATAGGCTCCCAAATAGGAAATAAAGTATTTCAAAAATAGGAAACAAATAAAACCATTAGAATGGTTTCATGATTTGCAAAAGGGAGTAAAATGAACAGAACATAAAAGAATTCGAACATCAGGCCTTCTATAATGATGAGTTTTATTGTGACATGCATTCTATGAAGAGGCATTTCAACATAAATGCAACTCAATTGTTTGTACTTGGTAAATTTGGGTTTGGGAATATAATTAAGAACTTGAGACAAACCCAAGAGAAACAGTCCTCAGAAGGAATGAATGAACGCATGTGCACTATAGTGATAAGTGTAGCACTGCAAGATCTCCTCAAGGAAATATCCTAGAGGCCGAGATAATATGTGAAAATAACACTATTGGGTGTGCACGATCTGACCAAGGTCGTACGAGGACAGAAAACCACTCTTTCTTTGGCGTTTAGTTACTGAAAATCTTTGCAAAACATCAGAAACAATTTAAAAACCTTTATTACAGTGAAAATATAAATATAACTGCAAAAAAAAAGTAAACAATAGCAGATTTTGGGACTTACTGCAAGGGACGATCTGCTGATGATGCAAGGTACGCACTGCTGCTGCTGCGAGGGAATCACTGCTGTTGCTGATGATGCGAGGTACGCACTGATGCGAGCTTGCTGCTGGTAGCAAACCAGAGTGCGCTCTGTTTCACTGCAGAGTACCCACTGGCCAAATCATCGAACCACTTGCGCTGATGCCATTTCAGTTGCCATTGTCCTTTGCCATACTTCAACAAATGTAATTTTTCTCTTCAAATGTTCTGCTTATTCAGTGGATCTGGTATTGTTCTTCAATGGCATAGAAATTGCAGTAGTTGCGCCTTTTCATCTTCTTACGGATTGTATAGGAAACCCAGGAAAGCATAATATAGCATGGTGATGGGCAGTGACACAATCAATCCAAATATCACTCTGCAAGTCAATATAGATACATAAAGAATTCACAATATAAACGGATGCTGATAAAAAAAATAAACATGAATATATGAGACTTACGCGGTGCTTAATACGTCTGGGTGTAGGTTATACTCCCTTGCAAATACAAAAGGAATTATTCCTTGTGGTAGGGCAGCCTGAATAATCAGAAACAAGTTTAGTATTCAATACAAGAAACAAGTTTAACATCAAATGGAGTTGAGATTTGTCAAAGTAAAGACTCACTTGAACAATGGAAACTTTTAGTATTTGGCCTCTAAGTCCAACTCCAACAGAAGCAGCTGCCATTACAGCAGGCCCAGCTACAAACCTCATAAACATCCCATATGCTGCTAAAGTGTTTCCACATGCAATGATCTTTGGTTGCAAAGCCATAAATAGACCTGAATTTAACAACTTCGAAGTCAACACTACATATTGTTTGCAGAACAAATGTTTGCTTCCTCAAATAATTCCAATATCTACAAAGAACAAATGAAAAAGTAGTTAAGGACATGAAAATAAATGGATGGTAATTGTGCTCCAAGGAAGGCTAACATACAACACTACATATTGACACATAACACTATACCTGGAGAAACTAAGATCACTTGCAAGGGGGTTAGGAATCACCAACGTCCAAATCATCAAGTTCCACATGATTTTTACACCATACAAAGAAATCACCAACGTCCAAATCCCCCATCATGTCTCCTTTTGGATCACTTTTGTAAAGTTTCACCCCAGTTCTAAATTTGAAGCATAAGGAAAGTCTGATCTCTGTTGCAGGGTTCAATGATCCATAACAAGCGCAAGAGAATTGATGGATAAGATTTACAACCTTTATTGCTACCGCAATGACATTCCTTTCCCAATCACAAACTTTGTAAGTCCTTGACACTGAAGTAACAAGATTGCTTGGAGAAGGAAACCTCGTAACACCTTGAGAAGATGATGGTAATGGAGATGGAGGTAATGGAGATGGTGGTAATGGAGATGGAGGTAATGGATTTTCTGGTTGCCTTGTCGATTGTGCACGGGATGACGATTTATCTTCAAATCTTTGTGTCCTTCCTTGTATTCCCTTACTTGTTGATGGTCTCACATAAGTTCCACTTTCAAGTCTCTCTCGTATCCATCTAACATTTTCTTCCAATCTATCATATTTTTCGCTACATTTTTTTACTTCCAATGTTTTTTCCAAAAGCAATGAACGAGTGGGAAGTGCAACATCATACTTCCTTTTAGAGACGGTGATTCCAACACAACGAGTACGTCCCCTCGCTTCTTGGCCAAACACTTGGCTTAGAGGATCATCATCAATATTGAGGTCAGTGGTACCCTGGGTTGAAGATTCTTGCAAGGCAGTTTTTTTTGCTTTAACTTGTTCCTTCAAAAGAATGAAAAATAAAATAAATCAGGACACAAATAATATTCAAACAACTACAAAGTAAATTAAGAATTAGGTATAAAAGACATCATTGGGCACATACCATATATTGTTCAGAACCATGCGTAGGTTTTCCATCCTTTCATGTGTGACAAGCAATCCATATGTCAGTGCGTGTGACTGGTTCCCCATCAGGGTTCTTCTCAACCTATATACTTGAAAGATTAGTCTCAGTCTATATAGTTAAATGGTATATAATATTGTACTAGTAGCTAGAAACTCAATTACCATTTCATACTCTATTTCTGCAGCACACTTTTGGCCACCCCCCCCATACATACTTTGAAGCCTTTTTGTTTTTTGCATTTTGGGCTCTAATTGCCTTCACTTCAGGGGTGCTCTCATAGCGAACAAACTCCTTCCAATCCTCCTCTCTTACACCATTTGGAACATGCTTCTCTTGTTCCTCAATGGTAGGATACTTATCCAAATAGTTCTTCCTAAGATCTGCCTTGAACCTTCTGTAATATTTAGGCATTTTCAAATGCACACTCTTTTTCACATAATTTGGGATGTCGTATTCACGCTGTAAATAAGCCATTGAGATATAAGTTGAAAATAAAATAAGACATTATGAAAATCAATGATGTAAAATCTTACCTTGAGGCCATTCCACACATCCTTTTTGTAGTTGTCAGTAACATGGTGCCAACCCTTGAATTTGATGGGCACAAGGGTTTCAACAAGCTTTTCAATGTTTTTATTGAAATTTCTAGCACCAGGTCCAACTGCTAAACCGTGGAGGTTGAAGTGTATGGTCTGTTTAACTTCACTGTCATCATTTGTAGATCTAGTGACATCAATGGTGGAGAGATTTCCGCGAGTACTATCCATTTCTATCAATGACATTATAGATATTAACCATTATCAAACAAAAAAAATAAGAATCAACTATATACACCACATTTATAGATAATTTCCTTCCACAACATATCACTACAAATAGATTTTTATAAAGCATTGGAAAAGCCAATCTGAATACATAGCTACAAAGCTTCCCTTTCGCAACTCAAAAGTCAAAATAAGAAACAAAGACAAAATATTTGGTCTCAACCAAAGAGGATGACTAAAATAGCATTAGAAATGCATCAAAAAATATTGTAGCATAGTCAATTAAAATTCTAGTAAGCTCTTCAGGTTGGGGTTGTCTTTCAAGATGCTTTGTTGATCACTTTAGCACATAAGATATTAAAGAATAAGCTAATTCTTTGAATAGCAATTCTTAAATCTTTATCCTTCTTTTCACGAAAAACATCTCTAAGCAAAACTGTAAGTAAATGTTGCATAATGACATGGTAATCATGTGACTTCAGTTCTCTTAGCTCCGGGGGATTGCCAAGAACGCAATTACTCAACTTGGATGAAAATCCACTCGACAATTTCAACTCTTTTAGTGTATTCATAAATACTTTTTTTTCTTTCTTGGTCAAGGCAAATGATGTTTTTGGCATTGAAGTTTTTCCCGTTTCATTGTCGTGGCTCAACCAATATCTCTTATGAGTTCCCATGTCTTCCATATCTTTTCGAGCATTCTCACCATCCTTTGTTTTCTTAGAGACATTCAATAATATATATGTTCAATAAGTGTTCAATGACATTCTTTTTAGTATGCATCACATCAATATTATGTCATAGCTCAACAAACTTTCAGTACGGCAAATCAAATAAAATGGACCTTCTAGACCATGGTGGCGCAATGTTATTGGTTGGTTCATCATTGACGGTATCATTATCAACCATATTCTTGCGCTTTTGCCCACTAACCCTACCTTGTGTAGAACTACCTTCCAAAATTTCCACTATCCTTTGTTCAACTTCTTCGCCAGATAACCGTCGTGGAGCACGACGATGTTCAACATCTTTGTTGAATCCCTTGTCATCTCTAAACTTGTGTTTTGTAGGTAAAAAACGTCGATGGCCTCTATAGCATATCTTCCGACTGTTTGAAAGACGTTCAAATTCTACATCATCAACACAAATAGGGCATGCATTATAACCATGAACATTACAACCAGCTAGAGTCCCATAAGAAGGAAAGTCATGGATACCCCAAAACAACATTGCTTTCAACCGAAAATTGCTTTTAGTAAACACATCCCAAGTTGAAACACCATCTGCCCACAATTCCTTCAACTCTTCTACTAATGGCTCCAGGTAAACATCAATATTCTTTTCGGGTGCTTTTGGCCCTGATATTAACAAGGTTAACAAACAAACTCCTTTTTCATGCATAAAGAAGGTGGAAGATTCAAAGGAGCTATTATTACTGACCAACAACTATAAGCATTACTTAGATTTCCACGTGGGTTAAAACCATCAATCGATATTGCAAGTCTCAAATTCCTACTATCATAGGCAAACTCTAGCCATCTCATATTTGTTAAAGTTCATTGTGCTGAATCACATGGATGTCTCATCAAATTCCCATCTGAACAAGCATCCTTGTGCCAAGTCATTGCTTCACCAATCCACGATATGCTAAAAAATCTTTTCAACCTTGGAATCAATGGAAAATACTTTACAACCTTTTTAGCTTCTTTCCTGTGTACCATGCCAGAGTCGTTGTCATCGACATCCACAGAAACATTATACCTACCAGAACTACATTTTGGACAAGCAACCGGACCTTCATATTCTTTCCAATAGAGTATGCATCCATTGGCACATGCATGTATTGTCTTACATTCCATCCCCATATCTTTAATTGTGTTTTTCATGTTTGGGTAGTTATCTGGCAAATTACAATCATCCGGCAATAAGGGTTTTAGCCATTTTAACAACATCGTCACACTATTACCACTCCAACTAAAACGAGTCTTGAAATTCTGCAATTCAATCATGGTGGACAACATGGTCTTATCCTTAGGACATCCATTGTACAAAGGCACAGTCGCTTTTTCCTTATACTTTTGATACTTCTTATTCATAACTGTCTCAGGTTCACGAGAAAGTTTTGGACCACCTTCTGGATTACCGCCAAAACATTCTTCGACGGTGTCATTCAAGTCATTTATCCAATCATCAGCCTCCACAGTTTGCATGTTGAGGAATACATCATCAACTAGCTCGCTCATCCTAGGATATTCACAGGCATCATCAGGTTCAACTACTTCTGTTATAGGTACACCAATCACATGCTTGTTTATATTCTCTCCATGATGTATCCACGTGACATAATTGGTATCAATGCCATGGCTTAACAAATGAACACCTATGTCGTCAACACTAATGTTTCCCCTCGAGTTCCTACATCGAACACATGGGCAAGGAAAAAGACTCTCTTCATTTGCATTATCCTCAACAAACTGTTGGAATTGTCTAACGCCGTTTATATACATTGCACTTCCCCGTTTGTTCATCCATGACTTATCTAAAGGAATTGTTGACATTTCTACACACAAAAAAATTAAAAGATTAACTTTAGTCATTGACCAAAGGAATCTAAATTGCTAAATTGCTTGAAAATCATTGACCAATCTAATGAACTTCAATTCATCCAGTTGTGTTGTTGTATTTGTTATGGTACCCTATACAATGTTTCATTGACCTTTTTTCTACATTCCCAATCCAACTCAATTACTTGAGTTACATTGGATCTCCTATCCAACTCAATTACTTGAGTTACATTGGATCTCCTATCCAAACTAATTGTTTCTAAAATACCACAATCATGTTATTGCTGATCTTAGAAAAAACAAAATAAAAATATATAGACATTAAAATAAGAATTCATCAACAACCCATAAGAGTGCAAATAAAAGGAAGATCGTTATAGGATTTTAGCATATAAAACAAAGAAGTAGATATCAAAAACCAAGAAAGAAAGGCAGTTTAACATCAATTACAGGATGCTTGAAATGGCAGGGACGCAAATAAGAAATAAGAAATGGTAGTTAACCCAATAGCTTTTGTGCACAAATATGGAGTTTCTTTTTCCTGTTTTTTTTTTCAAGGCCAAACAAATATGGTGTGAGTATAGCTAATTTTGTTGTAGACTGGTCATGAAGCACACTGGCTGGGTTTTCTACCATAAACCCTCCAATATATGATTGCATAATTCCCAATCATCACTTTGGAAATCCGAAGAAATGGAGTTGTGATGAAAATGATCCATGAACCACTACTCAACCTAAAAGTTGATGGATGTATATGATAAATCATATAGGTACCACTCCATTTAAATCCAAGGAATATAAGAAATCATCTTTCTGGATGAATTAAAATTTGACAAATCAAATTTATAACCTGTTTTTGTTGGCAAAAGATGCAAGTGTACAAGTTAAAATCATTGGTTTTTGTAATTTTAGCAAGTCTACAAGCTCCTTCAAAACTTTGAAGGGACCAAATCGAAAAGAAAACAAAAAATTGTTATTCATGACGAGTGAATTGTTATTTATGTTATGCATGCAAGGGGAGCTCCTTCACCTATTCTCCTAGGAAATTTATTTCATGGATCTTGGAGATATGGCCGAAATAATTGAACACATAATGAACCAACAAAAGATAAAATGATGTAACTGGAATTCATCAGGGTATCATAATCTGATTTGTACTAGTTTTACAAGTATAGTTGTCTTCATTAACGTATAACTGTTCTGGTTTTGCTTGTGAACTCCAAAGATTACCAGACTCATTGAGAGGTGGAAGCTACATTTATCAAACACTTCTCTAGTACAAACCGCAGTAAGGCCATAAACACCTTGAGACCCAAAGTGAAGAAAGAAATGCATCAAATTACATTTTTTTGGGTAAGAAGTGAAATCGCGGGATTCACTAATTTAAGGAAAACTCAGTCCTTCTGATGATAAAGGAGTGAGTTTTCTTTTATTTGCCTAACTTAGATTCATGCAAGAACCAAGCAACCAAAGCAAAGGTTTTTTTTTTTTTTTGGAAATTGAGTAGGGGTTATTTAGGATCCCCAAACCAAAACGAAGTTGGATTTACTAATTTCGCATATTTGGTTTTATGTTTAGGTTTCTTTACTAGTTTCTTTACTAGTTTCTTTACATTTTAATAAAACAACCCATTTTAATGTGTATCTCTCTTTAATGGCATCTTGCATTTCCTTATAGCTTGGTCGAAGCTAGAGGCAATCTAATGATGATACAATTAAACTGTAAGAAACCACAAAATCCAAAGAGTTGAGTACTCACGAGCAAGAACTTATGTTTTTTTATCAAGCTTCCTTGTGTTCAAAGTAGTGCCACTGGAGGCAGCCTTGTTTGTTCCTGCTGTAGCTGGAAGATAGACAATAAAGCAACATTATCATTGGGAATCCCATGTCAAGATAATGAGATATTCAAGAAACCACGATGTTCTTCCAAAAAGAAGAATCACTAGTCTAGCACCAACTTGAATGTACAGTTAACTCTTCCGAGCAGATTTGATATTTGTCAAACTAACATGGTAAACATAACAAAAAAGTCTCACTTCTTTTGCATATTAAAGTGTCCAGCATAAAAATTCATATACTCTAAAACAACCAAATTCATCTGTATTTATTTTCTTTATGATTTTAAAGAAAGAATAATAGTTTTGTCGTAGAAATTATGAGATAGCTTAACTAACAAGAAAAGCACAGACCCTACATGCATCCACATTTCTCCAACCCATACTTAAAGAAACCGCAAAATAGTATTCATGTTGTGATCCCCAAATATTTTTCGTAATAGCTTGTTCAAAACATTTCTAACTTCACTTACCAAAACATGCTATATGACCAATATATATAGCAATTAAAGTTTCATTTACACATGAATAAATTTGTTCTTATAGATGTTTGTGATCCTTGATGTAAACCAACGGATGCTACCAAACCTGTTAAGGAAATTTTTTTTTCTTCGTGTTTATGGTAGTTGTCAATTAATCTTTTTGCTTTACGTGTTCATTTCCAACACTTTCGGACATAATTTTTTTTTCTTCTGATAATTACCCATATTATTCCAAGTATTACATGTTTAAAGAGCGAATGGGGTAATCAATTTATTCGTTATCTTTTCGTGATTATCCCATTCTTGTTTTCACTAACTTAATGAATCATATTCCTTGCTGTCTAGAAAACAAAAAAACAGATAAAGGAAAAGGAAAAAGAGGATAATAAAGTCTTGACAAGAAGGGATGAAGAGTGCAATGTGGCCTATTGGTAATACTTAAAGTTGATGTCCATTTTCAAAACCCTTGTAAAGAAAATAGGTGTAGGGAGCATTTTGGGGTATAATCATGGAGAAAAGAAGGTAGAATCCAACATAAATCTCCACTACATGAAAAGAGAAAGAAAGGGGAAAAAAAGCTATCACATAGTATATAAAACAAAAAATCAAAAGCTGATCATACAAGTAATGTTTTCTGGTGCAATTTAAAGTTCCATTTGTCTTTCAAACTGGGAAATATTTGTGACCTTCCTCCCTTCCCAAAAGAAAAATTAGGTAAATTATTTCATATAGTTCGCAGGTGTCTTGTCATACAACTAACAGACCCAATATATATTTTGGTAAACCAAATAGCAAAGTGGGAAAACATGAGGTGAAATAGAAGGGGAGTGTTCTAGTTTATCCATGGTTCAACACTCTTAAAGAGTTTTAAGAGTGTGATGTATGAGAAGATATTGGAGAATCCTTTTTTTTTTTACTGTCTGTGAGCACTTAGTAAACTGTGAACTCTAATTATGGACCCGACAACTTCAAAAGCATTTACCTTTGAACGAACTTAACATGTTACCCATATTCTAAGCGCTATGAAAGGCGTATTAAAGCTACATTAGTTTCTAATAACTATCTAGAAAGGAAGATCAGAGGCTGGGTTTTTAATATTTAAAGTTTCAGAAATGCAATGATTCCAACCATAGTGCAGATCAAATGCATTGATTCAAATCCTCGGATTTCTTCTCTTGATGATTAAAATACCACAATGTGAAATAACTTCAAACTATACTGGTTTCATATATGATAGAACTAACATTCTAACAAAGTAATAATAATAATAATAATAATAATAATAATAATAATAATAATAATAATAATAATAATTGCTCTCATCCATTCACCACTTATAAGTCACAATCACACTACAAAAAATAGGAACAAATTTTTTTTTCCTAAAGTTCAACCATGAAATTATGCTACAAACAAAAAAAATGCAATAATTACCATTGACATTTTCATGGTGATAAATTTTGGAAATTGGAGGGAAAAGAATGTGTCCTGAAATGAGACTTTTGCCAACTAAGCAATCACACTGTCTTTGAGAAAAAGAGAGAAGCTACCATATAGTAGTAATCCTAGCAAACTCAAAGCAATCACTATGTCCAACTTGTGATTCCCAGATGAATCATGCAATACATAAACAACTCTCAATTTTTACATTTTTTTTTCTTCTATTTTTAAGCCTTTGTTTTTCTTTTCTCCTCAGTGTATATGGGTTTTATGACGATCCACTGAAACTCAATTTCAGATGCTATTGAAACAGTGAGTTTGTAAAGAACTGCATGCTGGATGATGATGATCCATATTCTAGTTTAGGACTAATCTCATCAAAAGCTACGTACGAGCTTCACGCTCAAGATAAAAAAATAAAATAAAAATAGCCAAACCATTGAGATGATCATGCCGATTAATACAAAAAAATAAATTTTGCATATTAATTAATGCTAAAAATAACATAAGGAATTGACCATTGAATACTTTCACCATTAATACATTTTGAATTATTTTGAACAAACATAATTGCAAAACAGGTAACTTGACCATGGAAAACCATAGGTTCCAATTTGGGATTGATCTACATAGGGGCAAGTTGGAGGCCTCACTGAAACTTCAAAATTTCATGCTATTATATAGGTTTTTGCCTCCACACTCTTAGAGTTTGTTGTCCCTCCCTTTTTGAAATAGAAAGTCGGACAATCATTTTCCTAAATTAACCATACACTAAAGTGTTTTCTCTTATAGACTTTATAAATCTAATTTCACATTTTGAATCTTCCTTCATTGTTGATCTTTTACTTCCAAAGATATTATTATTATTACTTCCAAACATAAATAAAAAAATAATCATCGAACCCTAATTTCATCAAAAATAAAAGAGAGAGAGAGAGAGAGAGTACCTGTTCGGTTGCAGTGGCTAATCGATTTTGAAGACACCGAGTACTAAGGAGGGAAGACCAGGGAAGGAGGGGAGGAGGGAAGTCGAGGGAGCAGAGAAGGAGGGGAGGAGGGAAGTCGAGGGAGGGAGCAGGGTAGGAGAAGGAGCAGGGAAGTCGAGTCGAGGGAGGGAGCAGGGAAGGAGACAATGTCGATGTCGAGTGAAGGGAGCAGGTTTGTGGAGGGGAGCTTCGTTTTTGTCGAAGGAAGTCGAGTGGAGGGAAGGTCGAGCGCCAAAATAGCCCGCCCAATTTTTTTTTCAGCTTTTCATGTAGCCACGGTTTTGAGCCGTTGCTAGAGCTAGCCACAGTTTAGAACCGTTGCTAGACCTAGCTACTGTTTAGAGCCGTTGCTAAATTTTTTTGTTGCAACGGTTTTGAGCCGTTGCGAATAATACCCACGGTTTGGAGCCGTTGAGAATAATACCCACGGCTATTAGTCGTGCCAGATATACCAACGATTTTAAGCCGTGGCCAGTTTTTTTTTACCCACGGTTTTAAGCCGTTGGTACTTATAGCTACAATTTTTGGCCGTGGCAAATAAACCAACAGTTTAGAACCGTGGCAAGCTCGGCGTAGCTAAATTGGCATTTTGGTGTAGTGCGTGGCCCTAAATACATAAATCTTAGGCCCAAGATAAATAAACCAAACATAAACCTAATTAAATAAACAAAAACTTTGATGTTTATCAAAATCACATACCCAATAGACAACAACCACAAAAAAGAGGAGCTCCAAGCCAATCGAATTTCTTTTTCTTCTTATTCAAGTTAGTTCATTTGTTCTTCTTCAAATTTATTTCTTCTTCTTGTTCTTCTTATTCTTCGGACTTCCTTCTTCTTCTTCAGATTTACTTCTTCTTCAATCGATTCATTCGATTTAATTGATTCAGTTCCTAACGTCTTCAAATGATCAGATCTTTATATCTTCTTCAGATTTTCTTCAATATATCAGTTCTTTTTAAATTGATTTGACCAGATCTTCGTCAATTCTTCGAATCTATTCGATTCAGATTTTCAGATGAAAGCAAGGAGCAGAGATGAGAGGATGGAGCTTTTTCCAGGCGTCAAAATTATTGAACATCGAAATCATGGCTCAAAATTATTCGAGAAAAAAAGGTAACTTTGGTCATGGTTTTTTTGCCAAAAAACCAAAATATTCTAAAAAACCCATGAATTTCACAAAAAAACCATGAAAATTTCCGCCGAAAAAATTTAAATCTGAAAGTCATGTTTTTTCTTTTCGTATTTTGAAAAATAAAATTTGGCGAGATTTTGCGAAATCAGTCTTTAGTTATAACTGATGACAACAACTTTTAGTCTCCCTTACAACCTAGTCTGCCAACAGTGGGAAAAAATGGTTTGAAATCCCAATCAGAGCCCAGGAAGCTTAATTCAGACAACTCAGAAAGACCATCGTTCAATTATATGCACACGCATGACCACAATTTGCTTATAGTAGCAACATTAACAGCTATTTTGATCTACAGCCTGGCCCGCATATGGCAAATTACAATGACCGATCTCAAAGAAGGAGATCTCATCAACAAATCAATTATACGACCTCCCGAGTCAGCCCAACCTCTTGTTTGAAAACTAGTAGTATAGTAAGACAAAACATAAAAATTTAGTAGGGTAAGTCAAGGAACGCATAAGTACAAAGTGATGTTCAACATATTATCTCTTATTGATAAGTCAAGAATACAAACTTCACTCCTCGTCAGGAGGAGGTTCAGATACAACAAAGTCCGCGTAAGACAACTTTTTATAGTGAGAAAAGTCCCATTCAGGATATTCCTCCTTCATCAGCTACAATAGCTCCAGTTGCTCATGCACAACTCTGCGGAACTCGAACATGCCCTGGGTTTTCAAAAACTTTTCCTCGCGCAACCTCAATTCAGCAAGCTCTCGCTCCAGCTGCTTCAACTTGCCCGACAACGTATCAGTCATGGATTGCTTGGGCAACTTGTGCTTGGCACTCAAGTTGTCATTCACATCACTTAGTTCATGTTGCGCCAGAAGGAGTTGTTCTTCTATTGTCCACACACTCTTGGCATTGGAGTCAAAATCAACATTTAACTGCTGACATCAGGCAGTCCACTTAGACTTCTTTTTTTTCCTTCTCAGCACTCAGAGCTTATGTAACACCGTAAAAATTTCCTATGGCTAAAGTATTTAATTTCAAATTTTTCTAAATTAAAATAGAGTTAAATTTATGTGAATTTAAATTTCAAAATTTATCGTGTTATTTTTAAGAGTTTAAATGGGGGTGCAAATATAAAATTCAGATAAAAAAACCCTAATCTAATAGGGTTTACTTTCAATAAGTTAAATATGAGGTAATTTTTTCTCCAGCCTCAAAAGAGTTTGTGTGAAAAAAAGTAGGAGAAATTGGAAGAAGAAGAAAAAGAAGAACAATACCAAAAAGGTGAGTTTTTGTTTTTCCCCCTTTGTTATATTTGTGAGATTTGAAGGATTTTTTGAATCATGATGGTTGGGATGTGGAGCCTTGCAGGGGATTTGAGTAGGGAGCATAGGATTATGCTTCGATGTTGCGTTTTTATATGGTTAGTAACATCTAGCCAATTTCTTAAATTCGGAATATTTTTGGAAAGAATCAAAAGCTATGATCATTTGGTTGTTTTAGTGTGGTTTGAAATGTTGAGATGGACCTATTTTCATACAAATTTCATATTGTTTTAGTTGTGATTTGATTAAGTGGAAAATACCACTAGAAAGATTAATATGTAAGTTTTCCATAGGTATGTAAAACGGAAAATTTGGTGGAGAATTGCACTAGATATGATGGTGCAAACACTGCTATGTGCAAATATTGTACTGGAAAACAAGGGATAAACATGATCGTTTGGGTCTGTTCATGTATGAATAACTATCATTGTAGTATCTACTTTGGTATGTGGAATGATCGATTTGAATAAGAAATGATAAAGTTATAGGGGATTGAAAATAGCAGGTTGAACTGAAAATTTGGTATGTTTTGTCTGAATGGATAAGACGATGATGTCAGCACGACGTCATCTGTTTGACCAGACTTGACTAGCTTTAAAAGTTTAACCGTAATTTTGTTTTTAATGTCGTTTTCACCGTTGCGATTGTTGTGTCAAAATTTTATTTTTGAATAAATTTATCTTATGTTTTAAAATATTTCAAATTTTAGTATTTTTATATATCCTGCCTCGAGATTCGTGTTGAAGTCATTTAGGCTATTTCACTTCATATGTTAGTATGTGATATTTTTACGTCTAGTGATGACCTAGATGGGGCTTGGAGGTTTAATATTGATATTAGTAGTCACTTTTATGTTATGAAATGTTGTTATTTTGGGATTAAATTGTGAATAGTTTTTGGCATGTTATTTCGGGATTAAATTGTGAGTAGTTTTGGGATTGAATATGATTGTGTTTTTGGGAGTGTATTTTCGGCATAATCAAAGTTGCTTTGGGACTATTTTTGTAAATTAAAGAGTTGTGGTTTTGAGAATATTTTGTGCACGGGATCACTAATCATTTGGGGTTGTTTGGGAGACCAACATTTAGTGGTATTCAACTAAGTTCGAGGTTATTTTACTTAGTTTTAGAGGACTGATTTGGGACTGAAACGTGGTTGTTAGGGACCTTGCATTTGATGTAAAATAAAAGATGGTTCAGAGATTGTCCATATTATGTTTATATAGTTTAACCATTTGTGAAGTCAGCTATTAATAATTCAGTCTTTTTTGCTACTGAAAGTGATGGTGTTGAGTTTTTATCAGGTAAGCTTATGGATAGTCTAGGCCTTATGGGTTTATGGAGTCTCGATTCCTTACTTATAATTAATTATGTATAGGCGTGACTGAGGCTTAGTAGAGGAGTTAAGGGTTTGATATTTGGGTTTGTGTATTTGTGATAGTTTATGTAAGAATATGTGAATTTTACACCTTTTATTTATGAGGCTTGTATGGAAATGATGGGTTTCATTTCAGGTAATCTGTTATGTGATTTTAGGCATGTTTGATAATGAGTTTGTGCTAATTGTGGTGTTTTGTATCACAAATAGGTGAACTTTACTATTTTGATTTGTTTGATGTGTGGGTTTTCCTAGTTTGGTATTTCTCTTAGTAAACTATCATTTTTGCTAATGTTCTGAGAATTTGTTTCAAAAACTGCTAGGTTATTCCCCAAAATAATTGGATGATATTGTGGTTAAATTGTTTATGATTTGACAATGTGTCAAACGCTATGCTTCCCCAAAAGAATGGGTGGATTTACTTATGAAAGACAAAATGTCATTTGTGAAGGAATTTTAAAATATCATAAATAAATGAGACTGGTAAATTTTGATTCCTAAAAATTTAATCACCTGCTATTGTATCACTTAGAACTACGACATCTCTTATTGTTTATATTTTCTTTTTCCTATAGAGAAACTAAGTAACCTTCAGGTTGGGTCTTGTGGAGGAAAACCCCCCTTTCTTATAGAGAAACTAAGTAACATTTGGGTTGGGTCTTGCGGAAAGGGTGTGGTTTTGAAATGCTTAAAATAGGCTTGATATTTATTCAAAAAAAAATGTGACTTGACTTATGCGCATTGATAGCTCAAGAGTGACTTTTGTTATTCATATAGTTAGGAGTATCTGGTGATGCATGTCTGTATGTTATGTGTTCCCACTTGGCCATGGATGATAGAGAAGTCTTTTATATGAGAGAGGCATATGAGCATGTATGTTCGGCACGGAGGTGGTGCGAATGTGGTATCGTATAAGTTATCAATCCAATAAATACGAATAATATCATTAAGTCAAACAATGTATGGTCACTATTGTTTTAATTGATAAAATACCAATTATTTGAGAAGTCGTATTATATTGTTTCTAACCCTTTTCATACAGGATGGCAATTCTAACATTACTGCAGGACATACTTGTCATGGTTAACCATTACAGAGTAAATACAGGTTAAATGAATATTTACTTTAATAATGATAAAAACAGATTGGGAATGTAGTCAATTAACCTTTCAAGTTTAGAGATTCTTGGGTAGCGGTATTGAAGTTTCTTTAATGGGGCGAACGTCAAAGATTTCCTGGTTAAAGTTTTCATTTGTTTGTTTTATTTGTTTCAAATTTTAAATTATGTCTTAGTTGATGCCGCTAGTTGTTTCTGTTGTTATTGAATTTCACATCTTGAGTTTTGTGGAAACGGATAATCCTACGTGAATATTAGGATTTTATTTTCTCAAAAATCGGGGTGTGACAGCTTGCACTTCAGACCACACCTTGGCTACAGCCTCTTGAGCAAAATGTAAGTCACGACGGACAAGGCTCAAATCCTCCTTGAACCTGTCCCTCACAAACATTGTATCCACCAACTCAAACTCAAGCGTTTCCAAGCGAATCCGCTAAGCCTTCGACCTTGTCTTCCAAACCTCTTGATCAACAGACGATTGGGTAGGCATCCCTTTCCTTAAGCTACTTTTTCAGTGACTCAACTTCCCGGGGAGTATCGGAGTACGACTTTTGCAAGTTTGCAAATACTCGCTCCATGGTATACACCCTCTCAGAAGCAGCTTCAACCTCCGTCCCAGCGATGACGACTTAGTTCAGACATGACATTCCAAGATTGAGACAATTTCGCCCCTTGTCAATACGCTCTCCCAGCAAATCGCCTGTTGGCATCGAAGCACAATTTGCAAGCTAATCATTCCATCTACTTATATGCTTCCTCGAGGCATAAGAAAATCAACCTCTTGGTACCAGGCTTGGTTGCTCATCTTCAAAATATCCGGAGCGAACAAGCTGATCCGTGCATCCAAATGGAGATCTTCACATATCGAAATTAATCCAGCACGGCCCTTCGATGTCTTCACCGCATCAGGGCCCTTGTCCACCACCTTCTCCTTGCTTTCAATGATTGACTCTCTCACACAAGCCGAATCGGAAGTAGTAGACGGGGAGAAAGGAAATGAGTAATCTCTTAGACGTGTCTCGACCACAATATGGGTCGAGATCGGGACAGAGGACAATACGTGTGACACGGAGGAGACTTCTTGCCATAGGGACGACTATCAGAATTTTTTTACTCAGATGGGGACACTCGCGATCAAAAGAGGGGTCATACTTAAAATCCTTCAATGAGAAAGGATGAGTCAAACCCATATCAGACAAAGTCGCCATGCCCGCTTGCAACAATAGGTTACTCATAACCTTTGCCTGATTGGTGCTTAGCTTCGTTACATTTTCAATTGCCACCATCTGCAGGTATTCCTTCTCCAAGTCAGGAAGAGAGGTAGAGGCCCTTACCCAAGCATCCTGCCCCTCGAACACAACAACTTTTGTTCTAGTTGATGAATCAAGAACCTGCCCCACAACTTGGCGTCCCTCTAAAAGGGCCAAATGCTCACTAGTGTGCTTAGTGGCAACAGGAGGCTTCTTGGAACGCTTATTAAAAGAAAACGCTTCATTCAATTTCGCCCTCCTTGACGGGCTCAAAATCTCAACTTTTGGCTTTGGAACTCTGAAAAGAGTGGGAGTCTCATGCCAACATGCCCACAGTCCGCCACGTTTAATGTTAGAAGATTGAACAACATCCACTCGGGGCATGTCACAAAATTTATCTAAAGTTGTTTTATCTTCATAAGAAAGGGGTGTAGTCGTGAACCTCTCTGCAGAAAGCACATACAACATTTCAATATGTAATTAACACTGGCAGAATTGAGATTGGAATTAAACTTACTCAGTTGTTGAAACTCTCGCTTGATCGGACGATTAGCAAGCTCAAAATAGTCCGAGTCTGCAGTGGCAGTGAAATAATATTTCTGCCAGAACTTGAAGTCATCAGGAAGATTGCCAAAACAGTCCGGCGATGTCAACACGCGCACAACATGGCCGTTTACCCGAGGCAAAGTAAGCAGTTGAATCACCCTCAGAGACACTCGGACACTAGCATCCTTCGCTCTAATCAGAATGACGAGCACCGTCCAATACCCGTTCGGCACCAGTTGGGTGGGAGCAATGCCGAGGTAAGTAAAAAATCTCCAAATTTCCTTAATGACAGAAAAGTGGATGCCCGATTATAGCATACCTCAATGCAAACAGTTCAACAAGGATCCCATACATCTCACGGAGGCTTTCCAGATTCAACTCAGAGAGTTACCTTTCCTCGAAAAACTTGCAACCCTTAGCAAACAATTCATTAGAAAGCTAATTCTGGCCTGCCATTGAAAAACGTGCAAACTTTCGATTACGAAAGTTGGGTAAAGTCAAAAACACGAAAAGTCTCCAAGATACAAGAGTAAGGAAAATAAACTCTGTTGGGAAGGGGATCTATATAGATAACATAATTCTCGCCTTTTTCGAGTAGACACATGCCCATTTAATAAATCGTGCCGCTTGAGGAAACGATTCAGACTCCAACCATCATGATCACGATAACTCAGGTCCCTTACGACATGACTTGATGGACTGATGAACTGGCCCACCAACTCAAGGGGAGTAGCTAATGATACACCAAATCGCCTTTTAATCTGCAACGTATGCATGTCGCGATGATCTCGTCAGCAGAGCAAAGCGGGCTTGGTTGCCCACTAAATCTAGCAAGGGCCAGACAATATTAAGTCCAATTCGGTAGAATCCAGAGAGTTGGATCCAACTTTCAGCACCCTACTAAGCCCACTCATCACATGCTAAAGCCCAATACCCGTAAAGCCTAATCAAGCAAGTATCTGGGTGATAACCTAAGATGGGCAGGCCAACAACACATTGTTTCCGACTTGAAAACATATACCGGAGTATAAGTCGTGCATGGAAACTTCCTTGCATGGACAACACTCCAAAAGGGAAACCTCTTCAACAGATCTAGGAGCACAAGTCGTGTAGGGAAACCTCTTCCGCAGATCTAGGAGCACAAGTCGTGTAGGGAAACCTCTTCCGCAGATCTAGAAGCACAAGTCGTGTAGGGAAACTCTCATACATTGACGACTCCCAACTCTAGCAATATCTCTTTCCCTACACTACGTCATCAAAGGTCTAACCAAACGAGAACTCTTGTATTATAAATAAGACACAGAGTTGATGAGAAAATGTATGATACAAAACCCAATTTAAAGTTTTAAGCATTTTTCAAGCCTTGTCTGACTTAAGCATCGGAGTGTCATCCGCCACCACAACAGTGATCATTGGCTTACGTGCATTCCCTATGCAGATCAAGGTCAATAAGAGCAAAATTCAACTACATCAGTTAGCAAAAGCAATATCGACAAACCTTAATAAATATAAAGGATTCATCCCCAGCTAATGAGGATTCAACTCCAACTAATCAAGTGAGTTGGTCCTTTTTTCTATATAAAAATAATCTAGCCTACTACAAAAGATATGCGTTAGTTGTACTATAATATTTCCTTATTTGTTGGTTTATGTTTCAAAAGGAAATTACCATACATTGTAGAGCCCGTCTAACTGGCGAGGAAATCAGCGAGGTAGGGGGTGACAACCCTCCATTTCGGTCAATGGTAGCTTGGTTGGATGGTTAAGCCTGTGGTGGTTTAACCCCCACATCTTGGGTTCTATACTCACCGGCGACACGCTTGCCTTTCAAAAAAAAAAAAAAACCCTCCATTTCACTCGAGATGCACGAAGAGGGATGCAAGGCAGGCATCCCGAGGGCGATGGAGGGTTGCCACCCCCTCCCTCGCTGGTTTCCTCATCAATAATATATATAATGCATATTTTACTAATCTAAATTAATATGTTAATATGATCCGATTGTTATATCACAAGTAAACGTTAGCTAATGGACAATAACGGAGTTTTAACAACTTTTTTTTTCCCTCCTAAACTTCTTCCTCTTCCTTACTGCTTATTCCCTGTTATATATATTCCTCTCCCATATTTTGTGAAGCAATCTGTGGTGTGAGTGCAAGGAGAGAATAAAAAACAGGCGTGAGAGGAAGGTTGTCGCTGGCCGGCGATGTCGTGGCTGGGTGCTGGCTGTGCGACGAGATCGGAGGTGAGAAAGAGAAGTTAGCGGTCAGAGGAAGAAGAGAAGGTGGCTGCAAGTCTGTGGGAAGAAGATGAAAGGAAGGGAAGGGCTGGTGATATGGGTTTCTGCAAGATGGTGAGGTGGTTTTGTGCGAGAAGGGTGGAAAATTTGTGGTTATTAGGTGGCGGTGAGATCTGTGCGTGGAGATAACAGGGTCTGTTAGTGGTTGTGGAACAATGCATGATGGAGAGGAAGAAGGAAGACAGGATGATGATGGTGTAGTGGCTGGTTGTTTTGATTCAATGGAAAGGTGGCAGAGATGGTGGCTGTTAGTTGGTTAGTAATGGGTGAAGGGAGGAAGAAGATATGGATGGTTGTGTGGGTGGCCTGTCAAGAGAGGGAGACTATTAGGTCTTAATTGGGTTTGGCTAATGTTAAGAAAAAAGATGAATTTGGGTTTAGTTCTTCTTTGCGCTGAATTGGGTTTGGATTCTCATTATTATAGCACCTTGCAATTTCCTAGAAACCGTCAATATGTACCACTATCGAAATTTGTCAAATAATTGCTTTCCCTACTTTTCGTTTTGATATGATTTCATTGTTTAAGTTCTCAATCATATTAAAACAGGAAAAATAAAGTAATTAGAGTAAAATAAATATTCGTAAGAATAACAACTATAAATTATAAGGTAATGTCAGTGTAAATCATGTGTATAAATATATTAATCAAAGCAGACTCAGAACTCACGCCTTGAGTTGGAGATTTCTCCCAAAACTTTATACCGTATCAGAGCCTCAATTATCACTTATCCATCTACCTTAAATGTGAGCAATTTCATATCAATAAAATTGAACCAATCAAACTTTCCCTCATGGAAAACTCAGTTGATGGGATTATTGAAAGTCAAGATTTGTTAGGCTTCCTTAATTGACACCTTGTCATTCAGATCATCGTATCACCATCTTATTTGATGAAGCTTTGAATATGAAGAAGGAGATCAACAACTCTGACTATTTGGCTTGGAGGCGTTCAAATAGTCTTCTACGAGGATGGATCTTATTCGAAGAAATTTTTAGCTTGGTAATCGGACTTGATACCGCAACTGATGTTTGGAATATTCTCCAAAATCACTTAGCTCAAGATTCACAAGAAATGATTTTTTCATTCCAACAACTACGGTGCCTTCGCAACGGAAACTCACCATGCAAGAATATGATCGAGCTCTCAAAAGGGTATGTAATGATTTAGCAATGATTGGTAAGCGAGTCGATGATCGAAGGAAAGTGCTTGATCTTCTCAAAGAACCTGGTCCAAGTGATGAGTCATTTGTTATTATAATGCTCATACCTTTTGATTTTTCATTCTATCAAGAATCTTCATAATCAGGAAGGTCTCGACTATAATGTTGCATTCAACGATCTCATGGCCATAATTTTGCTTCCTTTGGTCAAAGATCTCATTGTTGGGACAAATACTAGTAAAACAATACCAAGGAAATAATCTAAAGCAATAATAAATGAGACACCAAGATTTACGTGGAAAACAGTACAACAATTTCTCAAGCTTTTTACCCAAAGTTTGAGTAGTACAAGGAGTAAATAACACGGATTATCTCACAGCAAATTAACCCAAAAGTGATAGGGGCATAATTAGACTATTTTTAGTACCATATTTCTATATATATTTTAAGTCATTACTTGTTAATTATGGTAGTAATTGTTATTTTAATTTTTGTGTAGGTTTCCAATTACAATATTTTAAAATAGAAGCAAACTGGCAATTTAGAAATACTAATTGCACAAAGAAATCACACAAACAAAGAAATAAACAAAACAATTTTAAAATGGATGATACCTTGCATTGAAGAGAACCATTCAGCAATATCATCCATCCACAGCTTTCATCGCCTACCCATCCATAGCCTCTATCCACGACCTCTACAACAAGCCCTAACCCCCGTTATAGCTGCAATTCCTTCCTGTTTCGCTCCCATCACAGCCACACAAACACCATCTTCATCTCCCTCTTACTTGATTTCTCTCACTCTCTGAGTTGATCGCCTCCACCATCATCGATAAACCATCGTTTCAGTCCTTTTCTCTCTTGCTCTCCCTGATTATCGCCACCCATCGCCACCTCGCCAAACCCTAGCCACCGTCTCAGTCCCTCTTCCTTCCCTATTCGTCCCTTCTCGTTCTCAGCCAAAGCCTTCATCGCCATCCCCTCACATCCTCTTCTCACTGGAAGAGAGACCGAAGAAGCAAAGATCGCGAAAGAAGGGAGATCAAAGAAGCAGAGATCGGGAGGAAGGGATATCTTCCTTCGTGCTATTTGCATTCCAGTTTCTACTCAGTACCACCACGGATCATGCTACAGTGTTTTGTTTCATCTCTTAACTCTTTTACTTAGTTTAGTTTGATTATTGATTATGGATTGTTATTCGAACATATATATTATGTCTAACTAAACTCCTCTTAGTTAGGGGTGGATTCAAAGACCCGAACATGTGCTTTATAAATTAATTGAATTTAATCTTCCTTGCTATTAGTGATTGTGTTTTGCTTAACTGCTTTATAGAGAACTTTTCTTTGTATGTTAGTTAAGGTGACCAACTTAGTAAGCATGCTAGGATCTGGAGCTAGAGTATAGGAGAGTTTCACCTAAGTGTTATAATCCTGTATTCACAAGTAGTAAATACCAAGAAACGTTGGTAAGGTTATGTAAAAACCTAGGCAAGAACAAAATGCTGATCATACTTGTAATTGCTTAGTCAGTGTTCATATTTTCCACAAAACTTAATGATCTTAGATTGTTATTTAACTTGTGATTCCTGTTTAGATAGCATGATAAAAATAGTTTGAAAGCGACGCTTAACTTAATTCAACGAACTTGGAAAAATAATAAGATTAATGCAGTGCAGTCACGGTTAGTCTTGAGCGTTGTCTCTCACGAGTTAGCAAGTGATTAATGAAGATTGATTTATAAACATATGTTTGGTGTGTGGAGATAAACCCTTAGCTAATTTCTCATCTTTGCTATCCCTTTAGTTTATTATTTTTAAGTAATTTTCGTATTTATTTTCATAGTTTAATTTAGAAAATCCAATTCCCTTTTATTTAATTAATTAGGGTGTTAGTTGTTGTTTAGTTATTATTAGTATTAATTGACAAGCCCTCAAATCCCCGGTCTAGAACGATCCCCACTTATTCTATACAACAATCACAAAGCAGAGTATTAAGTTGTGTGCTATTAAAATAGTGCATCAATTTTTGGCGCCGTTGTCGGGGATTAGAAAAATTGTTGATTACTTAATTAGTTTTTATTTATTTCATTTTCTTTTTATTGATTTTTTCTTCTTTCTATCTTTATCTTAGGTACTAGTTCATGCGCAATAGGAGATCCAGCGAAAACTTAGTAGAATACGATTCAGAGCTAGATAAAACATTTAGAAGACGAAGGAGAGAAACAAAAGAGCCACAAACATCTAGTTCTGAATCTGAATAGTTTGACATGGGAGATAATAGTTCTATTAAAGAACTTTCGACATCCACTTTAGACAATGCCGCACCCTTGTGCATTCAGTATCCATTAGCCGCACAGGGCAAAACTGAGTCATTCGAGTTGAAATCCAGCCTACTTCATCATATTCCGAAGTATTATGGTCTTTCTATGGAGGATCCAAATAAACATTTAAAGAAATTTGAAGTTGTATGCTCCAGTATGACGCCAATAAATGTGGATGAAAACATTCTAAAGTTGAGAGCATTCCCCTTTTCTCTGGCTGATAGGGCTAAAGACTGGCTCTATGAATGATCTTCCGGAACAGTATATTCTTGGGAGAGCATGAAGAAGGTGTTTCTAGAAAAATTCTTCCCAACTTCCAAAATTATCTTGTTGAGGAAGAAAATCAGTGGCATACAACAAGGTCCTAGAGAATCATATCCAGCTTAGTATGAGCGCTTCAAAACTCTCATAGCATCATGCTCGCAGCATCAGATGAAGGAAGAGCTCCCGATTCAATACTTTTATGAGGGATTGTTTCCTCTTGGGCAACAGATGTTAGATGCAGCGGCAGGAGGAGTTTTGGTTGATAAAACTCCAGTAGCAGCAAATACTTTGATTGCAGATCGAGCTTTAAATGCCCAACAATATAAGGGAATTGGAGAGCCGTCACGCCAAGTCAATGACGTAAGTACTAAATCTACTTTGGAAGCTCAAATGGATAATCTTACCCAGTGTTCTAAAAATCGGCCTAGGCGGCAGCCTAGGCTCTAGAAGGTGGAAAACTGCCCAGATTAATGGCTGGGTGGGCAGTCTGGGTGGTTTTGGGCAGTCTAGGCGGGTCTGGGCAAGATCTAGGCAGGGTTTAGGCGGGGTCTAGGAGGACTGTAGGCGGGGTCTAGGCGGTCTGGGCGATTTTTATTTTTTTATTTTTTTATTTTTTAATAAGGATGATTGTGTTATTATTTTATTTTTCTTTCATATTTTTTAGAAATAAACAATTTAATTTTTTATTATTCAGTATATGTCTAAATGTTGCAAATGATGATTACTTAATGGAATTCTCAAAAGATCTGCCGGTACCAATTTTACTAATGTAGATTTTATCAAACATAACTGAGGTTATTCATGCAATTTGAAAAAAAAATAAAAGAGTACATAAATTCAAATTTATATAAAGTACCCATCATGACCAACTTCAGTCATTTGAGTTTTAATAAATTTTGTTCACGATTGTTAATTTTTCATGTTTTTAAATTTTGCATATGTATATTGGCATTAAATTGGATGTAATTGATAAAGTATTATGCTTAACTTTTGTAAATTATAAAAATTATAATACAAAACCTAATACTACCTAGGCGCCCGCCTAGGCCCCTGGGCGCTAGGCACCTGCTTGTCGCCCGTCCAGCGCCTAGCAATTTTTAGAACACTGATCTTACCTCACTTGTGACTCAAGCTCTAGGGAAGCCAAATGTGCTAGGAGTTGCACAAGTTTGCGGCGTGTGTACTAAGTCAGGACATCCATCTGATCAATGTCCTCAACTGATTGAGAATGGCAGTTGGGAGAATGTCAATGCAGTAGTTTTCAAGGGAAAAATCACTATATGAATAATCCTTATTCGAACACCTACAATGAAGGTTGGAGAAATCACCCCAGTTTTGGATGGAGAAATTCAGAACAACCTCAACAACAAACTTCGAATCGGCCACCCCCTGGTTTTGCCCAAAGGCAACCAGAACCACCTCAGCACAATTCAGGAATGCCTTGACTATTTCTTAGAAGAACCAATCAAAGGATATAGCATATTTGAAACTACAAATGGGACAGATAGCTGAGTTTATTGGACAAATTCGCGAAAAAGGAAAACTTCCTAGTTTCTACCGTTTCAAATCCGAAAGGTGAGTTTGAAACCGCAAAAGCAATTACATTTAGGAGTGGTAGGAAAATTGAGAATGAGACAATAGTCCCTGAACAGAGTCGAAATAAGAAAGCTGAGTTACAGAAGGATGATCCAGCCATCCTAGAAACACCAAAGCTCCAAGGTACGAAGGTGAGCATTCCAAATTCAGTTTCTGCTAATCTTGTTCCACCTTTTGTGCCTTTTCCAGGTAGGTTTGCCAAATCTAGAAAAGATGAACATGATAAAGAAAATTTTGGAAACTTTTCGAAAATTCCAAGTCAATATTCCGTTTCTTGATGCTATTAAGCAAGTACCTAAGTATGCAAAATTTTTGAAGGAGCTTTGCACAACAAAGAGACGACTTCGAGACGGAGAGGTAGTTAAGGTAAGTGAGAATGTATCTGCAGTTCTTCAAAGGAAATTGCTTCCGAAGCGTAAGGAACCAGGTAGTTTCACTATCCCTTGTGTTATTGGTAATACTAAAATTGAAAATACAATGCTAGACTTAGGTGCTTCAATTAATGTTATGCCATATTCTATTTATCGCTCTATGAATCTTGGGAAGCTAAAAAATGATGGTGTTATTATTCAATTGGCTGACCATTCTAATGCATATCCTCGAGGTTTGTTAGAAGATGTGTTGGTGCAGGTTAACCATTTGATATTCCCAGGGATTTCTATGTGCTTGAGATGGAAGATTCGGAATTTTCAACACATTCGCCTATTTTTTTAGGGCGCCCCTTCATGAAAACTGCGAAGACAAATATTGATGTACATACGAGAAAGCTGACCATGGAATTTGATGGTGATGTGATTGGTTTCAACATTTTTGAAGCCACAAGATATCCTGTTAAAAATCATTCTTGTTTTTCTATTAATGTGAATGGCAATTTGGCCCAGAAATTGTCAAACCTCAGAAATGAGGATGAACTTGAAACCAACATCACTACTGCCGTTGGATATGAGAGCAATGGAGTTCCCTATGACACAAAGAAGCGGAAGAAATTTCAGTTGAATGAGCTTAAAGAGATTCAGGATGAGGCTTATGATAGCAGAAACAATTATAAGGAGAACACCATAGTTTTTCATGATCAGATGATCCATGAAAGTACTTTTGTCATTGGAATGAAAGTCTTGTTTTTCCAATCATGTCTTAGAACTGGTAAGTTAGCTTATGAATGGGTTGGTCATTTTATTGTTACTAATGTTTTTCCCCATGGTTCTATACAGATTAAGAGTGTCACAATCGGGAATGAGTTTAAAGTGAAACATCATTAACTTAAGCCCTATTATGAGTCGTTTGTGGAGCATGACGTGGTGGACGTATCACTTCATGTTCCCACTTATTTTTAGGATTAATTGGAGATACCGTCAGAGCCACACAAACACCTGTTTCGCTCCCATCACAGCCACACAAACACCATCTTCATCACCCTCTTACTTGATTTCTCTCTCTCTGAGTTGATCGCCTCCACCATCATCGATAAACCATCGTTTCAGTCCTTCTCTCTTTTGCTGTCCCTGATTATCGCCACCCATCGCCACCTCGCCAAACCCTAGCCACCGTCTCAGTCCCTCTTCCTTCCCTATTCGTCCCTTCTCGTTCTCAGCCAAAGCCTTCATTGCCATCCCCTCACATCCTCTTCTCACTGGAAGAGAGACCGAAGAAGCAAAGATCGCGAAAGAAGGGAGATCAAAGAAGCAGAGATCGGGAGGAAGGGATATCTTCCTTCGCGCTATTTGCATTCCAGTTTCTACTCAGTACCACCACGGATCAGGCTATAGTGTTTTGTTTCATCTCTTAACTCTTTTACTTATTTTAGTTTGATTATTGATTAGGGATTGTTATTTGAACATAATTAATATGTCTAGCTAAACTCCTCTTAGTTAGGAGTGGATTCAAAGCCCCAAACATGTGCTTTATAAATTAATTGAATTTAATGTTCCTTGTTATTAGTGATTGTGTTTTGCTTAACTACTTTATAGAGAACTTTTATTTGTATGTTTGTTAAGGTGGCCAACTTAGTAAACATACTAGGATCTGTGGCTAGAGTATTGGAGAGTTTTACATAAGTGTTATAATCCTGTATTCACAAGTAGTAAATACCAAGAAACGTTGGTAATGTTAAGTAAAAACCTAGGCAAGGACAAGATGTCGATCATACTTGTAATTTCCTAGTCAGTGTTCATATTTTTCACAAAACTTAATGATATTAGATTGTTATTTAACTTGCGATTCCTGTTTAGATAGCATGATAAGAATAGTTTGAAAGTGACGCATAGTTTAATTCAACGAACTTGGGAAAATAATAAGATTAATGCAGTGCGGTCACTGTTAGTCTTGAGCACTGTCTCTCACGAGTTAGCAAGTGATTATTGAAGATTGATTTATAAGCATATGTTTGGTGTGTGGAGATAAACCCTTAGCTAATTTCTCATCTTTGTCATCCCTTTAGTTTATTATCTTTAAGTAATTTTCGTAGTTATTTTCATTGTTTAATTTAGAAAATCTAATTCCCTTTTATTTAATTAATTAGGTTGTTAGTTGTCGTTTAGTTATTATTAATATTAATTGACAACCCTCTAATCCCCGGTCTAGAATGATCCCTACTTATTCTATACTACAATCACAAAAGCATGGTATTAAGTTGTGTGCTACTAAAATAACGCATCAAAAAGCTCCTTCAACTTCTTCTATCAAATCAATCAACAAAACTAAGTCGATATCGCCGCCACGCGTCACTTTGTCGCACAAAATCACTCCCAAAGAATTAGACACAAGTCACCGTCCACACGCACACAGCCCCACTAAACACCAAAGAAAGTACTATGTTTCTTGTTGCTTATTCACGCAACAATTTCTCTGAAAAAACAATATCATAAAACTCTGTATTATGCACTTATTTATACTTGTTTGCAGCCACCCAAACTGAACCTTGTTTCTATTTAATTAACCAGCTGCCAAATAGAACTTTGTTTCTATATTCAAATAGAACTTTGTTTCTATTTAATTAACACCGCCTCAAATAGAACTTTGTTTCTATTTATTTATGTTTTTGTTTCTTATTGAAAACCCTTTTTCCTTATTCAACCAAACTTGAAATTATGTTTGATTACTTACCAAAGTTGGATCCACCCTAATGGGATAGACCTCACCAAATCTCCCCGTCCAGACCATTAGGGAAGAATCACCGCCTAATCATATTCGGCCATTCCAATGAGTTCTCTACAGAACTAATGTTTTCCTTTTGGAACTACTTTTGTCATCATGTCAGAAAGATTTTCAATAGTATGAATCTTTGCAACCTGAAAACAATTTTTCTCAAGCACATGACGTATCCAGTGGTAATGTGTATCAATATGCTTGGTATATCCATGTCCTATCATAAAGAAGTCAAACTTCTTATACCATTGTCTCGGAGCCTGTTTCAATCCATAAAGGTTTTTTTTCAATCTGCAAACCATATGTTCTTTCCCTTTCACTTCAAAACTCTCCGATTGTGCCATGTAAATTTCTTCATGCAAATCCCCATGAAGAAGTGCAATTTTAACATCTAACTGCTAAATCTCAAGATCTAGGCTAGCTGCAAGACTTAACGCCACTCTAATGGATGTCATCTTCACCACGGGTGAGAATATCTCATCAAAATCTATCTCCTTCTTTTGCGCAAAGCCTTTTACCACTAACCGAGTTTGTGCTTCACATTTTTTCCATCACCATCCTTTTTCAATTTGTACACTCATTTGTTCTTCAAAGGTTTTCTACATTTTGGAATCTCAACTAAATCATAAGTACCATTTTTATGCAAGGAACTCATTTCTTCTTGCATAGCTTTCATCCAACTATCTTTATCTTTATGATCTAGTACTTCTTGAAAATTTTTTGGTTCAACTTCTTCTATAAGGAAAACATACTCATCATTGGGGTACCTCTTTGAAGGTTGGCGCTCTCTGGTAGACCTTCTTAATTGAGGCTCTACTATTTCTTGCTAAAGGGGTTGCTCTTCATGCACAGTCTCATCTATTTCTACATAATCATCATTAACAACTTCATTTTCTGGCATATGATCACCAACTATATCATCTGGCACTCTCCCCATTTTAAACATGCGACAAAGGAGGAGGAAGTCGTGTAAGATATGCTACCTCATTATTTATCTGCTTGGGCTTTTAAATTTTCTCAAAATCTACAATGGTATGATCTTCATAAAATACCACATATCTGCTTCTAATAATTTTCTTATTCTCAGGATCCCATAATCTGTAGCCAAACTGCTCATCTCTAAAACCAATGAAAATACATGGAGATGTCTTCTCATCAAGCTTTAATCTCTTCTCCTTCAATACATGAACAAATGTTTTACAGCCAAATACCTTCAGATGAGAGTATGAACTATCTTTCTCTCTCCACACTCTTTATGGAATGTCACCATCTTAAGGAAATGAAGGAAGCTTGTTGATGAGATAACAAGTTGTACTAGCAGCTTCAAACCAGAACTCTTTTGGCAATTTAGCCATGCGAAGCATGCATCTCAGCTTTTCTACAATAGTCCGATTCATTGTTTCTGCTACCCCATTATGCTGTGAAGTGCCAGGAACTATCTATTCATGTCGTATACCAAGCTTACTACAATAAGCTTTAAATTCTTTTGATGTGTACTCCCCACCATTATCATTGCGGAGGCACTTCAAAACTCTACCTGTTTCTCTTTCAACCTTAGCATGAAGTTGCGGGAATTGCTGAAAAACCTGGTCCTTAGATCTAAGAAAATATATCCACACCTTTCTTGATGCATCATCAAAAAATGTAAAGAAATATCTACTACCACCAAGAGAATCTACTTCAGTGGGACCACAAACATCAGTGCAAACCAAATCCAACAAGCCATATTTTCTTTTTGATGATATACAAAATGCAACTCTATGATGTTTACCAAATAAACAATAATCACAGGAGTTAAGAGGAGTACCTTTCAAGGAGGGAATTAATTTTTTCTTTTCTAAGAGTTGCATACCTTTCTCACTCATGTGTACAAGTCGCCTATGCCACAAGTTTGTAAAAGAACCATCTTCAGCTGCATTCAAACCAGTCTTACACAATTTCACCTGAGTCTTGTATAGTGTGCAACACGCCTTACCCTTTGCCACAATAAGTGAACCTTTGGTAAGCTTCCATGCACCATTACCAAAATAATTAATATACCCAACAAGTCCAGAAATCAGGTTCAGACGAAGATCAGGAACATGACGTACATCTTTCAAAATCAAAGTGCACCCCATATTAGTCTGGACACACACATCAACTATTCCCACTATTTTAGAGTTGCTAGTGTTTCCCATCTTCACATTGCCAAAATCTCCTGCTCTATAAGTAGTTAAATAGTCTTTCCTTGGGGTTGCATGATAAGATGCACCAATGTCAATAATCCATTCGTTTCCTTCATTTGAAACATGCAAACATTCACCTTCGCCATACAAAAGGAGTTCATCGGTAACAACAGTTGTAGCTTATTTACTATCATCATTTTTCACTTTTCTCTCTTTCAAATATCTTTTGTAACTATAACATTGTTTTCTGAAATGGCCTGGTTTACCACAATAATGACACTTAAAACTTCTATCTTTTGACTTTGATCTTCATCTTGACTTATCTCGGTTTTTATCATAACTATGATATTTCTTATATTTTTCTCTCCCCCTTTTTTCAGTCACAAGTGCTTGGGAATGATCAGTACCGGCAGACTTTCTTCGAGTCTCTTCATTAAATAAACTACCAGTAACCAACTTTATGGTAAGCTGTCCATTCGGTGTCGAATTACTAACCGACACCACCAATGTTTCCCAACTTTCTGGTAATGAGCTAAGAAGTAATAGTGCTTGCATTTCATCATCTAACACTATCTTCATGTTGGACAACTGATTCACCACACTTTGCCCCTCATTCAAGTGCTCAGCAATATAAACTACCTTCCTTGAATTTCAAGTTCACTAACTTCCCGATCAAGAAAGCCTTGTTTGCAGTGGTTTTCCTTTCATATAAATTCTCGAGTTTGGTCCAAAGAGCATGTGCTGACGTCTCAGCTGACACATGATGAAATACCGAATCATCTAACTATTGCTTGTGAGCAATAGCCTTTTTGTTTAATTTCTTCCACTCTTTTTCTTGCATATCCTTGGGCTTAGCTGCATTTCCCTCAATTGGAGGGTACAAATCCTTACACTATAATATGTCTTCCATCTTGGCTTTCCAAATTACATAATTTGAGGCATTAAGGTTAATCACCTTGTATTGTTGTTATTCTCCATGTCAACCCTCTTAATTGACAATCTCCCAACAATTACTCCGATACCACTCTGTTGGGACAAATACCAAGAAAATAATCTAAAACAATAATAAACGAGATACCAAGATTTACGTGGAAAACCCTTCAATGTGAAAGGAAAAACCACATGGCAAATTCGAGATAATCAACTAATCAAATAAGAAGAAGTACAATAACTTCTCAAGCTTTTTGCCGTAAGCTTGAGTAGTACAAGGAGTAAATAATACGGGTTACCTCATGGCAAATTAATCCAAAAGCTCCTTCAACTTCTTCTACCAAATCAATCGACAAAACTAAGTCGATATTGCAATCACTCGTCACACTTTGTTGCACAAAATCCCTCCCAAAGAATCAGACACAAAGTCACCGTCCACGCGCACACAGCCGCCCCAAACACCAAAGAGAATATTATGTTCTCTATTGCTTATTCATGCAATAGCTTCTCTAAAAAATTATATCATAAAACTTTGTATTATGCACCTATTTATACTTGTTTGCAGCCACCCAAATAGAACCTTGTTTCTATTTAATTAACCAGCTGCCAAATAGAACTTTTTTTCTATTTATTTCATATTGAAAACCTTTTTTTCCTTATTCAACCAAATTTGAAATTATGTTTGATTACTTACCAAAGTTGGATCCACCCTAATGGGCTAGACCTCAACACTCATGGCCAAGGTAGCTATAAAAACCTTCATAAGAAAGAAAATCAGAGCGGATGGAACAAAACTCTGTATCATGGAAATCAAAACAATAATCATGAGTTATTTACCTCATATGGTCGTAGATTTACATAAAATTGATTTCTCAAAGGGAATTTAGTTTGAGGTGGAACAGAGACATTGGTTTCTCAACATGTTGATGAAGACCAATTGTTCAAAACTCAGTTGTGGTACATGCGTCTTGGTCACATAAGTGATAAGAAGATTTTTAATTTGAGTAAGCATGGCTTACTTGGCGATGATAAGTTATTCAAGTTTGACTTTTGTGAGCACTGTGTGTACGGAAACCAATGTAGAATGACTTTTGGGACAATGCACATTGCACTCAAGGGATATTAGGTTATATTCATTCAAATATTTGGGGGGCTTCTGGAGTTACTTCTAAAGGAAACAAGAGATGATTTGTCACCTTCATTGAGGACTTCTCTCGGAGAGCATGGTTGTACACTATGAAGCAAAAAATGAAGTCTCAAACATTTTCAAGCAGTGGAAACCACTAGTTGAAAAGCAAATAGGTTGTGTTGAGAAAAAGGTTTCGATCAAATAATGCTGGATAACACAAAAGATCCACCCAAGGATGTTTTTGTTATTCCTAGCATTGTTAGGCATGTTGCAGTGTGGGGAACACCACAACAAAATTGTGTGGCAAAGAAAATAAACCACACTTTATTAGAGAGCATGATACATGAGATTTAATGCAGGACGTAGTAAAATTTGGTGTTTTAAATCAGTGAATACGACGTGTTATCTCATTAACAACCATTGACTTTAAAACTCCCATGGAAGTTTACACCTCCTGTTTATTCACATGTAGATGTATTTGGATGTTCTAATTATTTCCATGTTAGGGAAGATAAGACTGATGTGAAAGTTAAGAAAGTCGTCTTCTTTGGCAACCGAGATGGAGTAAAGGGTTATCGTTTATGGTGTCCTCAGGAAAATAAATTTGTGATAAGTAGATATGTGACTTTTAATGAAAATTTGATCCTCCATTGGTGTGCATAGATTGACAAGTTGGGTCACTCCGACAAAGAATAATGAACTCAGTAGAGATGTGAATAGTGATTGTGAGCCTGTGGAACATGTACAACTTGATCCTCTTCCCTAGGGATCCCTGATGATGGAACCCTAGCTTAAGGTTTCAAAACCACCAGTGCCATCAGCTTCAGGAAATTATGCAAATCCAGATGATAAAGTTGATTTTGTTACATGGGGTACCATTGGTAGAAAGATGTGAGAAAATACATACAAGACCACAGTATGACTATGAGGAACATGTCTCTTGTGGTTTTATATCTTATGACGAAGAGGAGTCTACTTCATATAGAACAATGATGATACATCCTTAGAGTGTCAAATGGAAGAAGGCTATGGATAAGGAGATGAACTCCTCTTCACAAGAACAACATGAAGAAACCCTAGAGAACAACACAAATAAACCCTATATCTATATTTTCTAAAAAAACACAAATAGAGAAAGATAAAAGTGTGATAATATAAAAAAAAGGCAGTCAAACTAGGGCTGGGCATTTCAAACCGAATAGCTAAACCAAACCCGGAAACGACTCGATCGATTTGATTTTTAAAATAAATTTTTATCTCGGTTTGATTTTAGACCTAGCCCAAAAATTTCGGTCTGGTCCTCAGTTCCAGTTTTTCAAAACTGTCGGTTAACCGGGCTGGTCCAAATGTTTAAAACAACTGATCCAATTTTCCCAAAGCCCAGCCCAAACTAAACCTACCCCTCTAACATTAAAAGACAAAACCCAACTCAAAGTCAACTCAATCTTCTTCACCTTTTATCCCTCTTTTGGTCCTCACAAAGAACACCCATACCACATTTTCATTCTTTTCTTCTTCATTTCACACTGAAAAATCCATCATGGCTCTTAGTCTTCAACTCTCGAACAACTCAGGTGAGAAGGTCACTTTGGCTCTTTATTACAAGACATTTTAAACTTGTTTTGAGACGGATCTCATAGACGTCGTTAATTTGAAACTTGCATTTCATCGTGAAAGGGTTGACGAAAGTGTTTGAGACGGATCTCATAGACGTCGTTAATTTGAAACTTGTTTTGTATGGCAAGATCACTGCCAACGGTGACGTCACTAAGTCTTCAGACTCAACACCCTCGTCTCCCATTCTCTTCCCTTCTCTGTTTCTCACCCCTCATGTTTCATGCTTCCTCCCTCCTCATCTCTATCTCACTTCCTCATAGCCTAAGAATCGACCCAAATTCTCGATTAACCGAGACCCCGGTTAACCGTTCTCACCTATCCGAGCTTAGTCCCTGAAAATCCATTTTTTGAAACCCTAGTCTGGTCCTCGGTTTTGGAAAATTAGGCCAGTTAATTGGACCGGCCCAGCCCTAAGTAAATCCCTCAAATCTCCTGCCCCACCACCAATATGTTATTTTCCCTTCTCTGCTATTATCTCTATAAAACCCCAAAATCTTCACCCGTTCTCTTCCCCAACCTCAGTTCAACCTATACACATCTTTTCATCTTCCATTGTTATTGTCCATCAAATATAGAAGATACTGTCACCGGTTTCTGGCCACCTAAAACCACAAGAGAGCCCATGAAGGTCCTTGCACATTTATGGAGTGCTTCATGTTTGAAAAAACTTTCTCAAAAGCTCTCACATTTATGGAAGTCTCAAAAGCTCGCACAAGCACCCATCAATAATGGTGGAAAAACACCCAATGGGGTTGAAACCCCTAATCCTTGAAGTGATTGATGGAATGATTGTTGAGATTGCTCTTGTTTCTTTCAACCTCTTCTATTTTCCCTTATCTGTGAGTGAATTGATCACAATCAAGGGAGAACAAAGATATAGATAGCTTGGTTGAGAGTTGAAGTCGGGACGACTAAGAATTGTTTACAATAGAGAGAGAAGAGGAAGTTTATAATTAAAGAAGAGAAATAGAATAAGAATGATGGACAATATTTGATTAACCATGTTACCAAATGTCATTCAACTTTCAAGTGAATTGCATTTTAGCTATTTGAAGAGTTTCTTCCCAATTCATTCAGTTTTGGTTGCAGGAATGTATCTAATTAGATATTGATTGTGGAAGAAATTGTATGAAGGTAAAATTGATGAATAATTTGTAAGTGTGGTTATAAATATACTGATATTTTGTTTTTTGTAGTGTTTTGAATTATTTGGCAAGTATCGTCCTCCAAATTAGTGTAGGCGGTCGTATTGGCTCTATCAAAGATTAACCCATGCTTCATTGTTTTGTACAACAATTGCAATGAATCCAATTTAATACGTTGTTGCGGATACTAGTCATATATCCATCCAACTCACATCAGAGCATTTGGGGTCGATTTCTAGTTTTATTGAACTAGGGTTTTTCTTATTTTGGCCTTCAATTGCTTATGCCTAATAGAGCTTGACCCTCGTTTTAAATTTTAATTGAGTTCTAACCTTCATTTTCTAATAGAAATGTTAGGTCAACGCATTTGACTGGTCATATTTACTTTGTGGACCAAAGTACCCTAACTTAAAGCATTGACATGTATGTGCAATGTCCACAAACCCACCAAAAATCATAATGCGGATCTCAAGGTAATCCAAATGATGAAATATATGGATTAAGTTAAATTCCATCCAGCTTCTTCATTTTTCTTCTTTTCCTACAGATATCATGTTCTTCTAGGGGTGGGCAAGAATTCTTGTCCCGACCCGTTCCGACCCAGACTGGTTCCAACCAGTTCGGGACTGGTTTTCACTAATTTTGTCCCAGACTGTTCCGGTCAGTCCCGGTTACTATAGTAAGCCCAAGCCCAAATCTCTTGCACATCATCCGATACCACATCTCTTACACTGTTACACATCATCCCACATCAACCCAAGCCCAAATCTCTTACTACACACCACATCTCTTACACATCTCATAAACCAAATCTCACACTCACAGAGAATATATCACAGTGAAAGCGTCGAAGGGCATCGATTGGGATGAAATGGCTAAGCTTCTCATCTTCGAAAAAGCTCGCAAGGATTGAAGAGAAAAGAAAAGTGAGGTTCTGAGGGTTTTGCGTTTTCCTCTTTCTTTCTTTTGTTTCATTGTTTCTAATATTGGGTTGTTGTGGTGTGATGCGAGTGAGGGTTATTGCATTGAAGTTTTAGAGCAAACAAAATTCAAGGGTTTTTCATTTTGGATCCATTGTTAGCTAAGCAATATGGGTTTTTGGGATTTCATCTTGGGGTTTGTTAATTTGAATAAATGGAATGGTTAGCTCTGCAAATGTTTGATGTTATGTAATGGTGATGATTGAGGTGTTTATGTTTGTAGTGAATTAGCAGTGGAATTGTTGCCAAATGGATATGTGGGTAGCTGTAGCTGCTGCTGGTGCTGGGTATTTAGCTAAGAATTAGCAGAAAATAAAAGAGAAGGAAGAAATGGGTGGGAAATCTGATTCGATGCCTTTACTGGAACAGCTCCTAAACAACACTTGTCCATATTCTGCTCATTTTGGATTAAAAAAACAAAAAAACAAAATCGGGTAGGCATGGTCCCGACCCGGACTGTCCCAGTTCCAAACAGTCCGGGTCCAACCAGGCCATCCCAAAAAAATGGTTTTCCCGACCCAGAATGTTCTCGGTTGACTTAACCGGGACTGAGACAGAAATAGACCTCAACCCGGATCGTGCCCACCCCTATGTTTTCTTCAATGATCTTTAATCTCACTACCATCAAACTCAGGCACTCACTATAATGAACCCCACCTTACTCCAATGGTTTTTTTTTTAGATTTACAACAAGAAATCCTAAAATTTGTTGTAATTTTTGGTGAAATTGCAAGATGATTGTATGTTGAGAGCTACATCTACACAAATGGGTCGATTTCGTGAGTGGTTTTATGAAAAAAAATTGTGGGTTTTTGTAATGGGATTTTGCTATGAGGGTGATGGGAATACTATCTGATGTAGTCTTTTTCCGCTCCCTACTTTGACCTAGTCCTGTTGACCTGCACAAGTAACGCACGTGAGCCACAGACCACCATGGGGTGGCCGATGACACTCCGATGCTAAAGTCAGACAAGGCTTTGAGCAAGGTGTGATGCTGTAACAAGGAATTTGTAGCGTACCTTTGCTTACCAACCTCATGTCTTATTTATAGTACAAGGAGTCCTGGTTCTACCAGGCCATTGTAGGCGTAGTTTAGGAAGGAGATCTTCATGGAAATCTCCCGCTAATTATGAGCCCTACTGTAGAAGGGAAGTTCCATGTTAGCTCTGTGCTCCTAGATACGCGGGGGATAATTCTCAATCCAAGAGCAATTCGTAGAAGGGAGTTTCCCTGTGTGGAAGATACTCTTGTGTTTGCTTCCTAGTTGGAAGCAGATAGTAGTTATATTTGCCTGTCCAAAGCTGATCCTTGAGATACTTGCCTCAAGAGGGCTTACAGGTATTGAGGATAGTTGTGAGACGTGTGGGCCTAGCAAGCTGTGAGAGTTCAGGTTCGCCTGGCGGACCGCAGTTGGGCGGGCTTAGAATCGCTTAGGCCAGATCAATGTTGACTGACGCTTGAGGCCGTAATTCCTTGAGATCATCATGACATGTGTACGGCTATGAGGTGTGACCATTTTTTATGTATCATCAGCTACTACCCCAAGTTAGTGGGTCATCACATCGGTTCGCTAATTCACTCTTGAAGGGATGCACCGCTCATGATGAATGAGTCTGAATCGTTGCTTGAGCCACACGCTGCATTAATTGAACATGCGTTGGTTCAGCGGTAAAGAGGCAGGAAGACAACCTCTATTTAGGTCATCCACTATATAAAGTTTGATTCTTCTTCTTTCCTTGCTTTCAAAGTTACCACTCTAATTAGAAAAAAAATGTTCATCTTCTACATGGTTCAAGAAAACTTTCTTGATGACGCTGTTTTGGCCGAGGGCCTGGAGTTTTTCGAAGATAGGTTGTTGTCCAAACCTGGACTTGCCAAAATTCGTATGAAGTTTGGGGTCCTTGGGGACCTACCATTGTATCTCCTGACGGGCGATGAAACACCAATTTCACATCCGATTGGTTTTATCTGTTTGCACCATGGGATGCTTCAAACAGGAATGTGTTTTCCAGTTCTGGATGTGATCTGGGAGTTCTTGGATTTCTTAGGGATTCCTTCGGCTCAGTTGGGGCCTAATGGATATAAAATCATCTTCATGATTCTGCTTAGTGCTAAGGAGGTCGGCGTTAGCGTGACTCCACGGGTGATTCAGTTGCTGACCTCTTATCGGCTAAAAAGTAATCTTGTTTGTAAGATGAAGTTTTCGATCGCTTGCATTTTTCTCCTGGAAGGTTTCCCACTACTCCTCTTACCTTAGAGGAGAGAAACACCATGGAGAAGTTATGCGTCTTTCTGAAAAGAAAGGCGATTGATGTCATATGGGTTTCCAACTTCATCCGTAGTAGGATGTGGGACAACTGGCACGTCGCCCCCACTCTGTATCGAGAGTCACGCAATTAAGTGGGAAAATGGAGCCCCTTCTAAGTAGAGAAAAGGCTACTAGGGCCAAAGCTCTTGTTCTGTCTCATGAGGATGAGCCGTATGAACTCTTGCCTCCTTCGTGAAGAAAAGGTATCGCATTAGAACTGGGTTGTCTTTGGAACAACCTGATCCGGTGAATGGGGGCATCGAGTCTACTAGGCCTGTTGAGGCGGAGAATGATGTTTTCGGCTTGGAGAAGGATTACATGTGATTGGTAGGAGTCGTAGACAGGTCGAACCGTAGTGACGAACAGGTCGAGGCTCTGAATGAACGTCTGGTGCGGATTGCTATGGGGTCGCTCCGGTAGAAGGCTCTTGTGAGGATATGCCTAAGGTGGTAGAATCTGATCGCCCCATAGTTGTTTCCCCTGATAGTGGTTGCGTACCGGTCGTGTCTCTTGCAGCCCGAATTGTTCACTATCTCGCTCTAGGCCTCAACTAGAGGTGTTGGAGGGTATTTTTGATACTTCGCTGCCTTCTTTCCCTTTGGATCCTATTGAGCCGCCTCGCACAAAAGGGTTTGTGACTGTTCACAAGGGAAAAGCCACATAGGAGAGCTTAGCTTGAGGATGGTGGCGACCGTAAAGGATGATGTCGACATAGTTCCAGATTTGGTGAAGCTGAGTTCACAGGTCTAGCACCAAGAGGGACGTAGACTATGCTTTGAGGAAGCATATAAGCAGGCGTCACAGCTGGCTAATGGATCACGCTCCAAACTCGAGGAGGATTCGTTGGAAGGGTGTATGGATAAAGGCTTTAAATACCTTATGATCAGTATGTCTCATTTGAGCCACGCGGCTGTTGCCAGGAATAAAGTTGAGGCAGCTCGTGAGAGAATATACACCTTGGAGCTGGTATTCTTGCATATCAGACATTGTATTTTGATGCGCTCCATGAAATTGAGTGTCTTAAGAATCGGCCGAAGAGGAGCAATTGGATTGGTCAATCGTGGCCACTGAGGCTCAGAGGGCTCATCTACAGGACCTTTAGCGACATCTGACAGAGGTGGTGTCCGAAAGTGACAAATTTAGGAAGAAGTTGAGACGTATCCGCCAAGAAGTCGATGGTAGCGCAGGAAGCTATGGCTAAGGTGAGTTTTGAATTGTTGTCTTTCGTTGAAGAGAGTGCTTCAAAGGAAGCTGACTGGGCTACTGAGAAGCAATAGTTGGAATCTGATGTGGAGTTCTATGCTCGAGAAGTGAGAAAGGTCAGGGACCAGCTCGAATTGGGATGTGATGAACTTAGTGTCATGAAGAGAAGTTTGGCCATAGAGTAGTCTCAGGTCAACACACTGACTGGAAGTTGGAGCTACTATAACGAAAACTTGTTGATGCAATGGTGCGGGAGGAAGAGCTTCTCCAGGAACAAGGCAAGTGTGAGTTCCGCTGGGTTGTACATGGACGACCGGAGTTGCTGACGATGATGAAGGAGGAGCATCCGAAATGGAATCTCAGTCGTTATAAGAAGATGTCTTATGTGGACCTATCTATTACCTCGACGTCATCGAGCGAGGAAGACAGTTTGAGCCTTGATGTCCAGGCTGCGGCGTGTGTGGGCGCAACTTTTGTTCCTTCTTCCACTAGGCTTAACTCTTCCATTTCTGTATGCTCTTCTGATAAGGAGTGAACTTTGTGTGCTTGTACTCTTTTTGTCTTTGACCATTAATGAAAACAGTTTTATCTGTTCCGTACTTGTTGTCTCTATTGCATGTTTTTCATTTTGCCTTGTCGTCTTGCTTTGGCATAGGTTGGTTGAATCAATAAAAACGTTGACCGATTTGTCTGCGGCAGAGAGCTTGACCACTTTGTGCTATGAATGACTCCGGGTCATGTCCGGTGGTGGGCATGTTACGAACAATTTAGATGGGGGTTGAGTCATCCGAGCAGTGCCCTGTCCCCAAGGCAAGCTACTTGAGGGTTACCTTGCTTGTCATACCGGTCAGCTGTAGTTGCTGTTGTGAGCGAGTTGTAAGGGTCGAGCATGCGTGTCAGAGCGTTCGTGCGGAGTCAGGGGTCTTAAGTTCGAGTTGTCATCCTAAGTAGCTTTTATCTGGGCACTGGCCATACAATCTTTGTGTCGGTGTGAATGGCCTTCACTTGACATTAGAATGTCAGTTCGTTTGAGTGTGAAGTCGCTAACTCAGCTGATTCATGTTCGCATCCGTTGTTTTGAAGGGAAGCGAAGGTCGTGTGGCGAGCTGCTTGAGGTCCCCACCTTCCGAATTGTTTATATTCAAGCCATGTGGACTACAGATTCAAAGAGTAAAGGTTTGGTGACCAGGCTAAAGAGCAGTGGTCCCGTGGCAAGCTGTAGGAATCAGTTCGGGACTAACTAGGCTCCCATCTTCCAAATCATTTATCTCCAAGCAAAGTGGACTATAGATTCGAGGAGTAAAGGTTTGGCGACCAGGCTGAAAAGTAGTGGTCCCATGGCAAGTCGTCAAAATCAGTTTAGGACTACATCTACACCCTCCCCGCGCGGTGGGGGCTACGAATTCGAGAGGGGTTTGGCGACCAAGCTGAAAAGCAGTGGTCTCGTGGCAAGCCATTGAAATTAGTTCAAGACTGACTAGGCTCCCTCCATCCAAATTATCTACACCTGAGTGCACCAAACTACAAATTTGGAAGTTTTTCGGCGACCACGCTGAAAGATAGTGGTCCTGTGGAAAACCATCGGAATTAGGTCGTGGTTGACTGAGCTCCCACCTTCTAGACTATCTACACCCTCGCAGCGCGAGCTACAAGTTTAGGTTTGGTGATTTGGCGGCCACGCTGAAAAGAAGTGGTCCAGTGGCGAGCCAGTCGGAATCAATTCAGGACTGACTAGGCTCCCACCTTCCAAACCATCTACACCCTCGCAGCGGGGAATACAGGTCTGGGCTTTGATAAGAGACGATGATTAGCGTAAAGTTATGAACTATGTCGTCCTCACAGATGGCGCCAAAATGATGCAGTCTTTTTTTTTCGCTCCGTGCTTTGACCTAGTCCTGTCGATCTGCTGACCTGTACTAGTAATGCGCGTGAGCCACATACCACCGTGAGGTGGTTGATGGCACTCCAATGCTAAAGTCAGAGGTGTAATATTGTAACAGAGAATTTGTAGCGTACCTTAGCTTACCAACCTCATCTCTTATTTATAGTGCAAAAAGTCCTAGTTCTAACACGCCATCGTAAGCGTAGTTTAGGAAGGAGATATTCGTGGAGATTTCTTCCTAATTAGGAGTCGTGTTGTAGGAAGGAAGTTTTGTGTTAGCTCTGTGCTCCTAGATACACGGGGGATAGTTACCAATCCAAGAGCAATCCGTAAAAGAGAGTTTCCCTATGTGGAAGATACTATAGTGTTTGCTTCCTAGTTGGAAGCAGAGAGCAGTTGTAGTTGCCCGTCCAAAGCTAATCGTTGAGATATTTACCTGAATAGGGCTTACGGGTATTGAGGATAGCTGGGAGACGTGTGGGCCTAGCACGTTGTGAGAGTTAGGGTTGAAAACTAAACCAACGGTTCGATTTTTCACCTAAACAATGAACCAAACCGACTTTGGTCGATTTTAAAATTTGAAAACTGAAACCTAACTAACCATTAACAAAATCGATCCGAAACCGTACCGATTCTAATTTATGCGAACCGTAATCGAACCAAACCGACTAAAATCGAACCAAAACCGAAATAAAACCAAACCAACCAACTATTTTAAACATAATATATAATTATTATATAAAATATATATTATTTATTATATTTTTGGTCGGTTCGGTTTGGTCAGTTAAAATCACATAGAAACAAAAATTGAACCGACTACTTCAGTTTTGAATTTTTTAAAACCAAAACGACCGAATTTAAACCGAACCAATTGGTATCGGTCAGTTTAATTGGTTTGGTTTTTTTTTGTTCAACCCTAGTGAGAGTTCGGGTCCGCTTGGCATACCGCAGTTGGGCGGGCTTAGAACCGCTTTGGTCGGATCAGTGTTGGGTTGATGCTTGAGGCAGTAATTCCTCGAGATCATCATGACACGTGTACGGCTCCGGGTGGTGATCATTTTTATGTATCATCATTATCTATCAAGATACAAATTGTGAATTTTTTTTTGAAATATGAAGAAGTTTGAATTGCAAAAAAAATAAACAAGATACGAAATCGATTAATTAGTTCAAACTTGATAAGAACAACTCATACATGTTTCAATTGTTTCTATATGAAGTTTTGAACACAATGTTCCATAGAGGAAATCTAGAAGAGTTCTAGGATAAATGCACTCTGACAATCTTCACTACTGTGATTGATCATGTGTTATGTCCATCCAAGTATTTGAACCGCTCAACTCATTTTACTTTGATTCTTGCTGCTCTTCAATATTATGCAATAGGAATCCACGGAAAATGGGGTATACGAAGGGTGTACTCAAGCTTGCTAGAATGTTAACAAACATTATAAACTCTTATGAGTTCAAAGATTTTTTTTCAAGTGGTCATTTAATCAAATTTCAAAAACATACAAGAGAAAAACAAAAAAAATATTAAATAAGAGGTTATCACTGCATGTGAGGGATGCAAACCAAAGATTTCAACAATTTAAAACCATCTATCCTGCTTTACCAACAAAAAGATCAACATTCAAATCAACAAAATCAAACATCATTGGATGGATTCCAAAAATCGTCCTCCTATGAGTTTGGCTTGCAAAACGGATGTTAGCCTGCCAAGGACCACCTTTTTAGTGGCCGAACGCACTCCGATGCTTAAGTCAGCAACTATGTTTGAAGAAGAAATTAAATCTGGACAAAACTTAGTTAAAGTTGCATATATATGTCAAATGTTCCCTTTACCTTTTATAATAGTCGCGGTTAATTTTCTGCGTGACTTAAGCATGTGAGGCACAATGGTAAGAGATGTTTCTCGTAACAATATCCTCTTTGATGGATATGCGTCCGTGGAGGCGTAACTCCCTCCATGACTCTCTTGGTGCAATGTTCCTCTTCTTTATGAGAGAACTCGTGTTAGGCCTGGATTTGGGCTTTTATTATTTGGGGCCTGAATTCGGGCTTTGTTTATATCTTCTCATTAGTGGGCCTTGTCTGAGCCTCAGTGAATTGCTTTATTCTTCTTGGGTATTATGAGCTGGCCCAATACCATATCCTCGTAATGGATGTTCTCTACCATGTGTACGGCTGTGATGATCTGTCTATTTTGATGTATCATCAGCTACTCCCCCCTTAGTTAGTGGGTATGTTCATGTATCCACTAACTGTGTGGCAGTTTTGTTTTTGATTTCAACATTACGACACATTTAGTACTTTTGCTATCCTGTTGTTGTTGTTGTTGTTGTTGTCTCTCCGATGTTCCATCCGCCTGCTCGTTTTGGCGTGATTTCTGGGATTTCGTGCGACTGTCATATCTTGCACGTTCTCCCAAGAGCAGATCTTTTGATGCTTGTCCTTATAAAAGGATAATTTGAGTGTGTTTTACTTTTTTTGCCCTTCTTCATTTTCTAGTTGTTAATTCCTTGATTCCTCGTGTTTGTTCTATAGTCATGTCTAACTTCAAGGTTTTGAGCGGAGATGTTCTTGATGTCTGTGAACATTTCTTTTTGCCTAAACGGGCACGCATACGACCTTGGATAGCCTTCATCATGATTACTCATTGTCGGCTGATCTGGAAATTGTTCTCCACGAAGAGGGTGAAAGTACTTGTTGTCCGAAACATGGGTACATCGTTTTGTATCCCGGTATGTTCCACTCTTATTTTAGTCTCTCGACTCCCTGCAATCGTCTAGTAGTATTTGGATTTGGTTGGTATCGTTTCGGCCCAACTAGTCCCTAATAGTCGAAAAGTAATGATTTCGACCTTAACATGACTTGTCGCAACTCGTATCCCTATGAATACCAAGGTTTTACATTTTTGGTGGGGTTTAGCGTATACCCAATCGCACCTATTTTCTTTGCTATCCTTCTTGTTTTAAGGATCTACTAGAGGAGTATGGGGGTTGGTCAAGGTTATGGTTCCACGCATCCCTTTCTTCCAATTATTTAGGTTTCACAGAAATTAGATTATGTGGTTTTTCCGGGAGCCTAAGAGAGTCAAGTTGTCATTGTCTTTGGAAGAGCAGAAGTTTTGTAGTCGATTTTGTGATCTTCCCCGAGTCTCAGTGTAAGATTTTTTTATTACAGATGCCATTATCCGTAGTGGCTTATATTCATCGAGTGAAAGGGGTTGCGCTTTGGAAGTGACTGTTGCCCGCGTGGGTGATGTGGATGTTGACCGCTAAGAGGGTTTTGTTGATGAGCATATAGACCGAGTTACTTCAGTAGCTGCACAAGGTGTTGGGAGTACCAGCTCGATTGTTAGGAAAAGAAAGTTCTTAGGCCTTCTAGTCCTTCCAAGATGTTGGCTGTCAGTTTCGGCCATGTGTCGAAGAAGAAGAGCTTGCTTCCTTAGTTCTTGACGCTACTAGGGCTCCCTCTCATCTTTCTTCTCTCCGGAAAGGAGGTCATGGTTTGGAGGATGATTCTTTGGCTCGAGAGGACGAGGAGGTAAATCGAGTTATCGATAGGAGTAAGAAGGAAGTTTCCCGTCCTCTAGATGACCACAAGAAAATCTTGTTGCCTCTTATGGTTTGCCCACCTCTACCAAAGCCTGAAGATTGATGACTCATGCATTATTGAGAATAAAATGCTTAAGCTTGGTCTTTGGCAGTCGGAGAATTTAAAGGGTACTAAGACCTTGGATGACTTCGAGTACAATTCGACAATGGAGGATCGAGTTGGTGCTCGAGCTCGAGACTTCAAGCTTATTGTTTCTTTTGTCGTGGCTGGGACCCCGGGATCGCTTGCTACTCCCTCCGCATCTCATCCTACTTCAACTGTGCCCAGGTAGATTTCTTGCAACCTCATTGGTGGTTGTCATGGGCGATTGTCATGGGTGGTTGGCTAATTGGGCTTTTATGCCCTGTACGCCCGCTACATTGCCATATTAACGAGGGTCTCCAATACCTTATGAGGGGATTGAAGCGCATTACTTATGCTGCCATGATGGAGTTGGATTGTAAGGTTGCTCGTGACCAGTTGGCGAACATTGAGCGAAAACTAGCAGGACATATCTTGATCTTTTTTCATGTTATCCGCCTATTTGATTTGTTGAAGGCACAGTCTGTCTAGCTTATCAGCTTTTACTTACAACATTCCTGGGAGTTTTCTGACTTGTTCGTCCAGATTTTCACGAATGGCTTAGATGTTCGACATTCTAGTCGTGTAGAAGCTTTTGTTTACAGAATCTGATTCTATATTCGGATTACGATGTCGTACATTACAGCCAACAAGAAAAGTTTGGCTCTTGTGTCCTGGTACTTAATTACTTTGTGGTTGATCAAGCCAAAAGTTTTTATTTTTATGTCTGACTTGTTCGTCCAGTACATATATTTGTTTTTGCTCGATACTCTAGTCGTGCCGAGTATTTTCACGAGTTGGATTTTTAATTCGACTTCTTTGTCCTGATTGAATTCTTATCATTTCACTACACCAAAAGGGTTGATTAGCTACACAGGGGTGGCCACGGTTCTAAGCCGTTGGTGTGTTTGACACGGCTAAAAACCGTGGCTATAGTGCCCAACGGCTTTGAACCGTGGCTAAGCTTAAAACCGTGGCTAAAAAAAGGCTTGGCCACGGTTCTAAACCGTTGGTGTGTTTGCCATGACTAAAAACTGTGGCTATAGTGACCCACGGCTTAAAACCGTTGCAAATGTGCACGTGTGTTGCACGTGGACCTGTGGAGAAGTAGGTCGAATTCTAGCAGGCGAAATTTTGGGAAAAAAATTTGCTTCCCGCGTTCCCGCTCCATCTCCCCCTTTTCTCAACCCTTTGCTTCTCCATCTCCCGCTCCATCTCCCCCTTTTCAACCCTTTGTGAAAAAAACCCTAAATTTTCAAGGAAAGGGAAAGAGAGAAGGAGAAGGAGAAGGAGAAGGAAAGAGAGAGGAGTCGAGCAGCCCAAGCAGTGTCTATGTTTGTACAAGCAACAAAACGCGATCGGGTTTGGCCATCTAGCCATTCGAGCTTCGAGATCCTCCTCCTCCTTCGCAGCCTTCAATCGAGGAGTTTCTCTTCATCTGCCAATCACCATGGGGTTTGGCCATCTCTAAACTTTTTCCTTCAATTTAGGGTTTTATTCGTCAACTAGGATTTCCTTTCTTGTTATTGATTTGAGCCATCTTTTAATTCCATTTTTTATTTTATTTTATTTTATTTTATTTTTTCAACTGTGAAATGATGGAATTGGTTTTGATCAGAAGAGACGGCGAAATGGGAAAAGATAACATATCTGGGAATCGGTTCTTGCACCATCTTGGCATTCTACAATTTGTCCAAGGGTCATCCCCACTTTGAAGAGCCTCCGGTAAGTTTTTTACTAATTCTTTTCAATTGTATGACTGTGTTTCTTATTTTGGAAATGTAGCTAGCTCGTCTCTTTAACTTTGTATATTAATCATGACGTCGTCCGTTTGATGAATCTTGCAGGCATACCCTTATTTGCACATCAGGAACAAGGAGTTCCCCTGGGGTAAGTTTAGATTTCTATTTTTTTTTTAATGTTTTAAGCTCATTGAAAATTGAAAACTTTTCATCTATTAAGCTCAATATTGTAATGGCCTACTGAGAATAAAATCTATTGAATTTGGGTACATGGTTGGTGCACTAAGTAGTATGATATGATAGAATTTTAAGTTAGATATCCAAAGTTTTGTGCTCCCAATTCTGCATGAATTCCTTCATTTCAATAATCTTGTGAAATAAAGCACCATTTCATGCTTTCATATTTTTTTTCTTTTCTTTAATATTACTTGTCCCCCATCTTCCCATAGATCGTCGAAGTACCTCCAAAACAAATTAAGTGAAAGATTATATAAAGTTAATATTTGCGGTTTGTTTGACCCAGTGTCATCATTATCACCTGTGTAACAATGATATGCGTAGTCGGCTACACCTACATGTGTCCTTGTTGGACTCGTGTATGAATGTCAAAAACATCAACACTCAGAATTCTCACTACTTGGGATCCATGCAAATGGAGTGCATAGGTTTTCAAATGTACGATCATTCTACTATTTATATTGGAATTGAAAAGGCACCCCAGGTCTTCTTCTTCTCCTTCTCTATTACCCCTTTCTCTGTCTCTCTATTGCTTGGTTTGGTTTGGGTTCCATTTCTCTGTAAGTCGCAAATTGGGTTCTCGCATCCTCATCCAATTTCAAAGGAATTGAAAAGGCACCCCAGGTCTTCTTCTTCTCCTTCTCTATTACCCCTTTATCTGTCTCTCTATTGCTTGGTTTGGTTTGGGTTCCATTTCTCTATAAGTCGCAAATTGGGTGATTTTTTCGAATGGGTTAATTGGAATGTTGGAAGAGATGCAAACCCAGTGCTGGAAAGAAGGTTAAATCTTCTCTCTTTATTTATTTTCAAGTTTTAATTTTTTTAGGACTATTTGGGTATAATATTTTTGTTCTAATTGTTGTTCTTTGTTTCAGATTTTGGAGAAGTTGTTGAAGAGGGGTGGAAAGCTTAAAGGTTTTGTCCTTGTCTCTCTCTCTTGTTCTTTCTCCACTGAATGTTTGTTTTCATGCTTTGTGCATTGCTTTTTGTTTAAAATTAGAATTTAGGTATATTTCAATTTGTAAAATTGATCAATCTGTACCCTTGGTTTTTTGGGGTTCTTGTTTAGTTGTTAAAGCTTAATGGGTTTTTTTTTTTGTATGAAAGTGATTTGATCTTGTTTGGGTTGTTTGTTTTTGTGATTAGAAGACCAAGTCATTCTCCCTTATTCGCCAAGTCTATGATGATATTGCTGGGCATCGATGTTTTGGCGAAAACTATGTGCAGGAGTTAATTGAAAAGGCACTCCAGGTCTTCTTCTTCTCCTTCTCTATTACCCCTTTCTCTTGTCTAAAACCAAATGCATGGTTTCATTGATTTTATTAGGGTCAAGGTTCATTCTCATCATCTTCAAATGGTCGAATCATGTTAGCATGATAAAGTAGAAATGGATCTTCATCCCACTCACATAAAGCCCTTTCATTTTTATTTGTTACTTATATCAATAGGACACATGTTAGCATGATAGAGTAGCATCGATACAATTGGAATATATGAAATGGTTGAGGATCCGCATGTACTTCCTCAATATTTTTTCTCCTTTCTTATCAGAACTAAAAATTTTCAATGCATAGAGTACAAAATACATCTATTAGCATGAATCCAATCTTTGCCTAATAAAGTTAAAAAATTAAGTGCACCATCTATGACAAAGAATGTTTTCTCTGAATGGTTTACTCCTAACTATTATTTCTAATGGCACAATTTTTTTGGCCATCATTTTATCTTTCCAATAATCCAGAGATAGTAATCCTGGTTGTCACTAACTCAACATCTTGTTTATTTATTTTCTTCGAAGTATTAGTAATAATGACTGATGCATCATTGTCTACTAATGCCATGTTTTAAAAGTTTTCCATTAAACCCTTTGATAAATAGTGGTTTTACATTTAACCATTTCTTGAGTTGGTTCTTCATAAGTATAAGGCAAGTTGGCAAAAGTGAAATAAAACTGTGGAGTAGTCACCTCTTCACTCTCATTCAATCAAATCTCTAAATCATCTGAACCAGCAGGAATGTTCTCCATTTCCTTAATTCTCCTTGGCAGCAAATGTCTAGATAATGTGGTAGCCATGTTTTTCCAAGTCAATGAGCATATCTAGCAACAAATCATTTTGTAAACCTGTGTTGACATCTTCCTTTATTTTTCCAAGTTCCATGTACTCCTCCATGTCATCTCTAATAAACCTCGGATTTGGTTTATTAGAAACAGTCTGCACCTAAAGTATTTTTTTTTATATTCCTCCTGTAAGTCCATGTCAGTGCTGAACTGGGAGTAGGAGATTTCAACTCAGTGACACTCCATTTGGTTTAGGCTTCACAAACTTGTGTTTATCCTTAATAGATAATGCTTGCTTGCTTTGGACTATCATTGGATCCTGCAAAATAAATCAGTCAGGTACACCCAGTATTAATCCTTTGGGTGGATGTTTTGTAGTTCCAGGCCTGTTTATTAAGGTTTTTTGCCTTTGATTTTGCTCTAATTTGACTTCATGCAATCTAGGCCAGCAATGAAGCCCATGCTCTGTCTTTCAGAAATAGGTTTGTTGAACTTAGTTTCCCTAGGCAAGACTAATTGTGGTTCATTAACTTTCATTTTCTTGTGACTTTCTTCACCTGGGAATTCACTGCCAAAGGCTACACATTAGTGTTGAACACAAATGTTGGTTCCTTTAAATACTCCCTTGTTGGACTCGTGATTTACATTACCAAGATTCACACGCATTTCATTGGCCGTTTGGAATGTATCCTTGACAATTCCCATTGTTGAGTCTGAAAACTTGAGTTTTTCCTTTTTTCAGCAACTCTTGAATTTTGTTCCTAGAATCAAAACATTCATTTGCAGTGTGAGACCAGGAATCATATCATACACACAGTCACTAACACCCATAATTGGTATGATAGGCTGGTGGTCAAATTAGATTCATATTGGTATATGTATGTCATATTTGATTCAAGTTTAGCACTAACTATAGATATGTAATTGCTACATGCATGTTGTTCTGGTTCTCATTTTCCTCCCTTGTCTTTGCACACAGTTAAGCAACTTCCCATCTATCTATTTAAACATTTATGCCATTTGACATGTTTTTGAGAGTTTACATATTTGCATTGTAATAGAAATCTTTCCACCTCAATGTTTACCAATATAAATGATCATATCTTTCCACCATTTGACCTATACACCATATTTCGGATTCGAAAGCAAATTTTCTTGTAAATTAAATTTTATTTTACTTCTTTTCTTTAAATTTTTTTTTTTTGCAACTATGCAATCAATTTAAAATATAAAATTATTATGGTTTTTAGTAACTCTTGTTAATGAAAGAAAAAAAAACATATTGTTATGGTGAACTTAAGTGAACCTCTGTATGCCCTAGTGTGTTTTTATGCAGGTGTTTTTATGGAAGTGAAGTGAATTTCTGTGTTTTTATGCGGTAGTATCGTGGCAATATGGTGTTTTGACTCTATATGTTAATTTGGGTTGTTGAGTCGCCTTTTGAAATTTTAAAGAGCCGGAGAGCAAGGCCATTCACTCTAAAGCTAGATGTTATTTTCTGCATTGTGGTAAAGTGATTATGGTTGTTGTTTACATGCGTTTGTTGTCTAGATTTATAGCATAATTACGATCAGTTGCATTTAGGGATTCTTGACTGTTGTTATGTTAACATAGGTTGCTTATGTCTTGGGCCAGCTTCAGAACAAAGCTGCTAATGCTGCACTTTCCAGAGTGCTCAAGGATGTTGAAGAGCATCCTATGGTTAGACATGAAGCTGCTGAAGCACTTGGATCAATTGCAGGTAACAGTTGATATATATATATATATATATATATATATTTTGTCGTACATACTTCCAGGAAGCTAGTATCCATTCCTACAATGTGCTATGTCATGCTTCAATAATTTTCATAGCTGAATAAAATGTTCACTGCTCACTTGGCAAAAGGTGAGTATACTGGTGCAAATTGTGCTAAATTAGTACATATTACAATTCTTTGACTAGAATATGCTACTAGGCATGATTCACTTCGGTTTAGACCAATCATTCTAAAAATGGGCATGCCTCTGAAAACTTATTGTATAATATTTCAGCTGCTTCAGTAATTGCTTCTCCCTGTTGTTAGACTTTTTATCCTATACTATTATACATTTAATTTGAAAAATTGTAAATTAATGATTATAATGGATCTTAATTCTTAAACTACAATCATTGCACGAATATACACATAACACGCATACGCAGAAAGTTAGTACAAATATAATGCAAGGAGAATAAACAAATTTGTTGAGATGACGAATATCCAAGTTTTACCTTTGATAGAATACCTACAGTGTGTTGCATTGTTAATTTCTTTCATGCATATGGTTTTAACTAGCTTTACAATCTTTGAAACAGATTGGTCCTTTGCGTTGTTGGGCAGGGGTGTTATGCCTTTCGAGGTCGATTGGAGACATGGATGTTGGCAAATTTATAGTTCCTATACCCTATGTTAAACAAGTTAAGGTGCGTGTCTTTTTCTTGACTATACATTGATTTTCTTGGTTGATGATTTTCGATTTGTCAAGACCACAATTCTATTCTTGAATTCTAGTTATTTTATTTTATTTTATATTTTAATCTTAAACAAGATTTAATTAATGAAAACAGTAACTCAGTGAAACCCAATCACTAAGAATCTGAGCAAATTCCTTTTATTTGTAAGTGACCGAATTGTATTTAAGTGAAAGGGCAGACCGTGTTAATATATGAAACTCCTTTTTATGTGTTAAAATTACTCGAAGGTATTATCAGTTTTACATTGTTTGCTTTAGTGTGCATCCTATCCACTCAATTGCTATAATAAATTACTGCATCCCCTCCTTTCAGACATTTAAATCACATTTATATGACAGCTTCATAATTTGCTCTGATTACAAAAATGCCATGCATTGCCATTTTGTCTAAGATGAATGTCCTTTTATTTGGTATTTCTGCTACTAAATGGTGTTGGCGTTAGATGAACTCATCGAATCTAAACTAGGTGTGGTATGCTGCTAAATATTGATTAGGTACCTGAGGAATTATTACATATGTGCATTTTAATTTGGTACCTGAGGAATTATTACAGATCAGCCTTTCCATATGTGGATTTTAATTTGGGATAGCATATTTTATCTTTAACAGCAGCTTTTTCTTTTTGTTCTGTCTTTTGCTAGCTGACCATCTCAGTCACTAGCTTGTATTTGTTTTTCTCTGATCTCCCCTTTTAATGAAAGTCCAATTTTATTGATTAAAAAGACTTTTATTGTTATTTTTTTTCCAAGTGTTTTGGATTTTCATCATGGAAGAATGCATACTTTGGCTGTGCCTGTAGTTATAAACACTTTTGACCTCATCATTCTGTATTGCTTTTTGTGGCCAGCTTTATATCCATTACATGTGTCTGTCAAGAGTGGAGAACTAACTGTTTACTTTGGAGAGGCTACTGGGCTATGCTCTGGTCATCTTTTAAATAGCTTTTGAATGACAAATAGAATAGCATACACAGATGATAATCTTATACTTTGTTTTGATAGTCTTGTAATTCATTGCGTTGGTTCAGTACATTGGATCATCTATGACACAACTTAATCATGTGTTTCTGTCATATCTTGGCAATATATCATTTTTAAGTTTATTCAACTCCTCGAACAGGCTCTTATGTACCACTTCTGGTTGCGTGTAAATCAATAAGTAATTTGCGCAGAGCAGCAGCTAAAGAAGTGGTTGACAAGGTTCGGCAGCATAGTGGTGTACTTGTCGATCAGGTAAACATCAAAATAGTATGTTCCTTTACTTCCTTATTTTTATATTATTGGTTTCATCTATATTACTCTATTGTTGTTGGTATTCACTACACCAAAAACCCCCATTAGCAACGGTTCTATGCCGTGGGCGCAAGCCATTGCCACGTATAGGTAATTGGAATCTCCAGACATGTATAGGTAACCTTCATAGTAGTGAGACACATGCAACTTGAATTTGGAATTTTGGATCCGACATTCATGGTGTAATGAAAGCTATCATCTGAGTCTTAATGTGATATATGCTATGAATCACTTGATTTATCAATGCTAGTAATCAAAGCGTATTTGTTCAAGTTGTGACTTATCCATCTGAATTTCAGGTAGCTGCCCTTGTACCTAAAGGTGAACTTGACGATGAAATGGGGGATGCCACATATGGCAATGCAAGCAAGGCTAATGAGCCAAGCACTTCGCAAGTTGAGTCATTCCTTGTCTATGTCACAGACCATTTTGATCTTTACAAATCAGGTAATTTATTGGGTATTGTCACCAGATATAAAACCTAATATTGGAATTAAAAAAAAATTCAACTTTAACAAAACGTATTTCTAAGCAATATTAGAATTGAAAAGGATTACATACTTCTCTGTGTAGATGAGATTAATGTAGGGATATGTTCTATAATTTGGATTAGTGGTGAACTATTTACTTTGTAAAGAAGAGAGAAGGAGGGGAGGTTGTTTACTCTAAAAGCTAGAGCTTCTTGGATCTCTATAAAGCCATTATTTGTTTTCCTTTTAATTTACTATAATTTAATTTTGTGATTATGCATTTTCTTTAATAGAATAGCCTATGCATAAAATGTATTTTGTGCTTTTCAGATAAGATCAAAATTGTCCACATTTGGATTTGGTGGTCCTAGTGAAGTGACGTCAGGGGGTAATGCTTTGAAGTTCTATGCATCAGTCCGGTTGAATGTCAGAAGGATTGGGATGGTCAAAAAAGGAGAAGAGGTAAAACTAAGCTCCACTGAAATACAATGGAATACTATATGGGTATAGCATAGCATTTTCTATTAGTATGACTGATGTATGTTTTGATTTCATTTTTGTTGTTCAAGACCGTTGGAAGCCAAGTTCTTGTGAAGATTATTAAGAACAAGCATGCTCCGCCATTCAAGACTGCACAGTTTGAGCTTGAATTTGGGGATAAGCCGTGAGTCTGAACTTGTAGATCTGGGGACCAAACATAAGTTCATTATAAAAGGCGGAGGGGCTTTTTACAGCTTTAATGCCCAAAATTTTCGTGGTAAGGATGCTCTCAAAAAGTTTTTGGCAGAGAATGAGAGTATCCGGGAAGAACTGACTGAGAAGCTTCGAGAAAAGCTAATGCACACTGAGACAGAGAAGGCAAAGGAGTCTGAAATAGAAAGTCCTGATGAAGAGCCAAAGGAAGTGGTGATTGTCTCACCAGATGCGGCTGATGAGGATGCAATTGCTGCTGTGGAAGCATGAGTGTTTCAAAATTTTCGAAGTTATATCTAATCAAGGCCCATACATTTGGTTCTTGACAAAGTCTGATTGAATGTGGAAGGAGACGTGAGTGGAAATATTCCCGTGCTACCCAGGTTTACATTCTCTGGACACTTGGCTCAGGTGCTATGAATTACCATTCGAATCCATTAAATGCAAGTTGACTACAAATGCGTATATTGATGAGCAAATGGGTTGTTGGATGATGTAAGTTTTGTGGCATTGCACCTCTGAGTGTCTGATGTATGTAGGGGGCTGTTTGTTATGCTGGTTTCAGCTTCGCTGTTATAACATGTTTCAGACAAATTTCACATTTCAGTAAATATATCTGTATTGATTACATACAGTATGCAATATCTAGTAACATTCATTCAATATTATATACTACGACACACATTCATGCTTTTAGAGTTCTATCAGTGTAGGAGTGGAAATAAAAAAAAATTTTAAAAAAAAAAAATTTGCCACGGTTTTAAACCGTGGCTAACTGTTGCAACGGCTAAAAACCGTGGCTACCTTGCCACGGCTTAAAACCGTTGCTACTTAATTAGACACGGTTTAAAACCATTGCTAATATCTACACCTTGTCACGGCTTAAAACCGTGGCTATTTTTGCCACGGCTAAAAACCGTTTCTATGCTTCTTGCAACGGTTTAAAACCGTGGCTAAATTATGAAAATCACCACCCCTATTCAAGCATAAAATCGTTGCTAAACATTTAGCAACGGTTTTGAACCGTTACAAATAATTTCGCGACGCCCCTGTAGCCCACAGCTCTTGCCGTGGCAATGGGTTACGCCCACGGTATAGAACCGTTGCTAATGGGGGGTTTTTGGTGTAGTGTTTTGAATTTTGAATCGAAATATTTCATTGATAATATATTTTTCCAAGTGCTCCACATTCTATGGTCGAGGTAGCATATCACATTTTTTGTTCTCTAACCAGTTTGTTCCTGGTCTGTTGATTTTATCTCAGTACGGTCCTTCACAGTTTGGGTTTAGGTTGCCTGAGCCAGGTTCCTTTTGTTTAGTTGGACTTTTCGTAGCACCTAGTCTCCGATGTTAAAAGTACGAAATCACACCTTCTTGTTGTAACACTACACCAAAAACCCCCATTAGCAACGGTTTTATACCGTGGGCGTAAGCCATTGCCACGGCTAAGAGCCGTGGACTACAGGGGCGTCGCGAAATCCTTTGTAACGGCTAAAAACCGTTGCTAAAATTGTAGCAACGGTTTTATGCTTGAATGGGGGGGCGTGATTTTCTGCAATTAGCAACGGTTTTAAACCGTTGCCATAATAATAGCAACGGTTTTTAGCCGTGGCAACAATAGCAACGGTTTTAAGCCGTGACAAGGTGTAGATATTAGCAACGGTTATAAACCGTGTCTAATTAACTAGCAACGGTTTTAAGCCGTGGCTAACCATAGCCACGGTTATAAGCCGTGGCAGGTAGCCACGGTTTTTAGCCGTTGCAACAGTTAGCCACGGTTTAAAACCGTGGCAAATTTTTTTTTTTTTTTTTTTTTTTTTTTTTTTGCTATCAAATGACTTTGAGTCATTGAGTCAAAATCTATCAAATAAAAACTGAAACAAGTTAGTCTGGAAGTTGTTTGTTTCACGTCAATTCAATCTATTTGAAGTTCTTTATAGGATCACCCATTGCATTCAACCAGAATTTTATTCATGACACAAAAGTGCAATACAGAGTACACAACATTACTAACATAGCCGCATCTATTTCGAACTTAGTTAAGTAGCTAATGTGGTAGGTGCGCAACTATCTTTAATGCAAGCAAGCACATCCATGTATTCTCTTGTGATTGTGAATGAATCATAGACATTCCCATCACTGCTTTTCTTGTATTCAAACAGCAAAGATGTGTGATTGAATGCAGTCATCTTCACAAACCCAAAATCGTAGTCTTGGTACAAGCTCCAACTAGGCTTTAGACTCGAGAATTTTGACAAATGGCTGCCACCACCACCAGCCACAACGTGGATAGTCCCATTCCATAGGCCTGAGAAGTTATCTGTGTTCGAGTTCACACACGTATTCTGCATTGCCACCAAATTTCAGGATGTTATAAACAAAACCACTTGTACCAAGTTAAGCAATTTATGTGTTTCTAAAGGATCGCTTACCTCGTATATTTGGCAAGTTCTTTCGTAACTATGAACATGGCCGAAGAAAGCAATATCCACACGGTACTTCTGCCACAGCTTCTGCAAGCTACCTCTTCCCATGGGCTCTTGGAATGATCCTTGGTTAGCATACTTAAAATTGGATGAGTAACCAAGGACACGATGAGTGGCAAAGATAAGCCATGGTTGCTTCTGCCTATCTGCAGCTTGGAAGCATTTCTCAATGAATGCGTATTGTTCCGTTCCTTCTCTCCAGTCATGTTCAGAATCCCCTATACAGAAGTGGAACATACCATAGTCCACTGAGTACCTACATACAAGAACATAATGTCAATCTTCACAATGTCATCATGACTTGTTTCCAATTGGTTCCTGCAACCTGTGTTTGTTCAAAATATTGAAAATGGAGTAAAGTGAGGAACAGGTTTGAAATTAAGATATGTTACCAGTATTTAGCGCGGTTATCAGCTGGTACATAGAACATGGTTTCTGCTGGTACACCACATTCTCCGCCTGAATCTCCTGTATTAAAGAATGAACCCGAGTTTGGCCAATCACGTTCATGATTACCACTGAATACAGAATCCACCATAGTTAAGTAAAACTTTTGCTCGGCAAGATAGCCTTGAAAAATTAAGCACTTGATATGTAATATATACCAACCTAGCAACCATGTATGGTACAGCAGAGGCAATTGGTTCGACCATTTCTGTGAACTGATCCCACTGGGAGATGAATCCATTGGCATAGGGTAAGTCACCAATATGGAACACAATGTCATAGTTTTCCAAGTCCTTTGTGAGCTGGTCTGTGGTGACAAGTGCCCCTGGTTGGTAATTTTGGTACTTATTTGAACCATCTCTTTCTGCCTACAGAAGCAAAACATACTCTTCAATTAGCAAAAACGAACAACCCTTAATAAATCAGATTTCGGTAACTAATAAAAAAGATATGATAGTACGTTCGACAGAACTCGGCTATAGCCAAAGCCTGAAAGCCTCGATTGTGCAGTAAATATTGGACTAGAACTGCCAGGGCCAACCCAACAGCCACCTTCAGGCCTCACTCCTTGCATCCTGGCCAAGAGCTGTGAAACTCAGGCCAACTTAAGCCCTAGTCCTATATCTCTTCTCCATCCAAGATTCTTATTATCATCATCAAAGGCCAGAAAAAAATAATCTGTGCTATGAAAATAGAGAGCATTGCACAAGTTTCGCAGAACAATTAGAACACCACCACAAACTTGAATGATACACAGTGCTTCACAAGGTATTGACTATGCGCACAACAAAACACAACAGCTAATGCATTGCCAGTGGTTCTGAAACATGGTTGCACACTGAGCCGATTGAGTTCAAGTTAGTACAATCTTCGCAAAAGTTCCTAAGAACTAGACATGGTTGAAATTCCTCAGTAAATTCAACCGAGAAACATAGAAGAAAATCTACAGGAAGCCTGTCTTACCGTCCAGATCAACTATTTGAAAGGGAGTGTAGAAACAAGGAAGACGTTGACATTTGCTTCTGGCCTAGTGATAATGATGACAAGCAGCTGAAAGCACATTGTAAACTCCTCTTCTCAGAGTCATAACCTTGGTAATTTGGGTCATGCAATGCAGGCACCTTTAGGGACTTGGGCAGTATGCAATTACAGACTGATCCTGTAAAAAAAGGAATATTGAATGTTACTAAAATGACTTTAAGAACTATCAAATCAAAAGAAAAATTGAAACTGAATATTAGGGATAGCAAGAGTAAATAGAATAGTGTTCATGATAGCTGAATATTAGTGATGTCCATCAAAATAGCAAATAAGGTTTATTTGGATGAAAAACCAAACGTTAACTTCTAAGAAATCAATGAACTGTTGCAATTATCCATGCTCATTGCTGGAGATTATTAATTGTCTAAACTTAAACCAAAAATGACATGTGAGAATATGCCATACCTCAAGATGAAAGGAACTGAAAGGCTTGAACCAATGTCCCCAAAAATATATGATTCATGGGCCATCCTAAGAATTACCCAGCAGCAACAGCAAAGCAGTAACGCAAAAAAGGCATTAACACTGTTTCTCCTTAGAGTTTCAATTGCTTCCCTTACAGCATCTGCAAGAAATCTTTTTTCAGATGAACAATATGCAAACATAACATCGTAATTACTCAAGTGTTCACTCAAAATTAATCCAATTGAACAAATATATATCTTTGCATAAGAAATTGTTATATAGAGCATATAGTTACTTCTCACTGCATTCAAATCTTTCACAGTTGGCCAAGACCAGATTTTTTTTCTTCTGAAAAGAAGTATCAAATATGGAAACTCCATACATTGCAAAAGGAAAGCACTATGCTGGAGAAAAGGACTGTGTAAAGCACGTTAAACGGAAAAGGACAAATATTTAAACTGTGTAGAAGGGAAATAAATTGTTAAACGGAAAAGGACAAATATTTAAACTGTGCAAAAGGAAAGCACTATGCTGGAGAAAAGGACTGTGTAATGCAGTCACTTGAATGTAGCAGCCTAATTCTCAATTCCATCAAAATAAAACTACTAATCTTGTCAAACCCACTTAAAAAAAAATCAACAAGTTTTTCAAAAAGCATATTTTTGAAGAAGGTAAATGATGCTAATCGGTTCAGGAAATATATACCTAGTTCATGGGAATAGTATGCTTCAAAACAACAAATGAGCAGTCTACAACAAGCCATTCAGAACCAACCGCTAGACTACACTCTTGCTCAGCAGGAAAAAGAGTTAGTAAAAAAATATGCCTATGCAATGCATCTAAACAAACAACACATTTCATATCTAGATGATGTAACCAGCATTGGAGGGGAAGTGAATTCAGATTTCTCCTTGTATAATAAGACTTGAGATTCCAATGCATAAAGACAACCTCAAGTTTGAAATTTAATCTCATTCAATAGCGTATTATATATAGTATCTAAATTGGAAATAAAAAGGAGTCAACGAATGCAAATGATAAGGAAAGAGAGATGGGTATGATGGAGATAGAAATTGTTGTTTTAATATGATTGATGATTTTGGGAAACATTAACTTAAAAACTGTAAGAATGATCTACAATCCGCAGATATGGATATGGGGGCACAGGATACGAAAAATACATGGAGTTTTGAAATATCTAAAATAACACAGAGAGTGGATGGGCATGGGCATCCTAACATTATTAGTATATATGATTTAGAGATGAATTTGTAATCCAAATATTTATTAATGATTCAACACTTACCAGGTTAACTTTAGAACAAGAGTATTCTTAATGATTCAACACTTACCAGGTTAACTGAGTCATCTCCGTCATGCTTGCATCCTGTAGTAAACTGCCAACAAAAGAGAATGTTGGGATAAAATTCTTTACTAGACAGAACAAAAGACTATCAACAAAACTACTATGGGATAACATATATTTTAACACATCAACACTGCACTTGCCAGGTTGCGGACCTCCTTAGCATCACTACTAGAATCCACTAACCTTGGGTCAACAATTTGGCTCAGATAACCACTTTCGAGGACTGGTATTGCCTGTAAACAAATCAAGCATAACTTGTCAGTAGACAAAATTCCAGATTGAAAACCAAAAATATTACAAAAAAATAGCGAGGAAATAGCGAGGTAGCTCAACATAGAGAATGGAATAACTGAATATATTTTCATACGATGAAACGAATAACAAACAAAAAATCAACAAATACATGAATGTTTATGGATATTGAACACATACTGACTATATTACATGAGCAGAGTCACCTGCTTCACAGATTAGCACAGCCGTGTTTTGGTCAAGGTGACTAGCAAGTTCAGGTTGTTGCTTAAGGTATTCTTCTCTGACAAATGCAGCAGCTTCATTTGCATGATTTGAATCGACAAATGCAAGACAACACCCTCTAAATCCAGCACCACTGAACCGTCCCCCAAACACACCAGGTGTACGCAAAAGAATCCCGTAGAGTTGTATCAGCAGTTCGCAGCCTGTGTAATTCATGGCATTGGTGAGTCATGACGATGCAAACACATGATTCACATAATAATATGCATACTTCTGTGGACAAACACGCATGCAAACATACTCAGAAATATGCCTGCTTATACATGTAACTGAGAGGCCAGACTTTTGATTGCGTAACATGCATGATTGAGTCAAACGAATTATTGTCTTATAGACGTAGACTGCATTTTTCGATGACAATTAACAGAAAAAAGTAAAAGTAAAATATATAAATAAAGTTGCATGGTCAAAATGCGATTGCAAAATCATTTTCTTTAAGGAATAAAAACTAGAAAAGGGCTTTTTAGACATACTCGTATACAATGTAAAAAATAAACACAAGGAAAGAATCATGACATTGAGTCATGGAGCTTAATATTTCAGAACAGTCGTGGATGAAACTGATGAAAAACCTTTCAATAACTCCAAGCATTTCGATTTCAGATTTCTCCTCAAGTTCTGAATTCTAAAAGCTTAAACATAGAGAGCGCATTCAAATTTTTAGCTACGTACATCCCTGACAATGTGTCAGGCAAATAATATGACTAAAAGAGGACACACATATGTTCACTGATACTAAAATTTGCAATGAACAAAAACATTGTTATATTTATTGTCTTCCCCAAAATGAAGTTACTTTCACCAACTTAAAATAGAAGAATAGAGGAAAAGAAAGAAAAACCATTCACTACACAGTCCTATATGTCTGAAAACCTAACCCTAAAAAAATCCCTATTATGGGGAAGTATAGCTCATGAGTCTGTGAGTCTCTACAGAGCTCAAGTTGTACTGATGGAGAGTTTTTAGGAGGTATAAATGAGCAGAGGGAGAACACAAAAATGATGAGCTCTTCATGATCTAGTACACCCTTATATAATGCACCAGATTTTCTTTGGGACCTGACAATGTGAACAAAATAAAAATCAAATCTTGCGACAAATTGGTAAAAAATAGGCATGTTAGAATCAGAACATCTGCAACTGTATAAATCTGATGGCAGAGAATCAGAATAGGGTGTAATCAAAGTCACCTGTGCTGGTTCTGGAATCAGTACCCAGGATGACACCATCCTTATAGGTGACACCGATGATTTATTTCATTTCATTTAAATTGAAATCAACAAATTAGATTAACTATATTATCAAATACAAAAGCTAGCTCTTAAGAAAACGTGATAGCTAGATCTAAGATGAGGAACGTATCTTACCTTCTTAAGTTTGCTATAAATTCCTGTCTAGTCATGTTTTGCATCTCTTCCAGTTCTTTTTCATAACAAGCAAGCTGATGATCAATTAATATTAAAGAGTTAATTAATTCAAACACACAAAATTAACATTAGCAAATGAAGCTGTCTCGCACCTTGAGCAAATGAAAATTTGTCCATTTGAGAGAGTGGCAAACTTACAGAGAAGTTAATATGAGTTGTAGGACCCCAGTATTTGAGTGCTGCTAAATCATATGCCCTTGCTGCCTTTTCTTCCTTATCATATCCACCTGATCCATCATCCAACAGAACCAACACTATACACTATTATTCCACATTGATCGCAACCATGAACATATGGAGGAAAGAAGAATGTTAACTAGTTACCAAGATAGACTGGTCAAGAAATGGAGGTAGCAATGGATTGGCAGGCACAACAAACCCACAATAAGAACAGATGTTTCAATTAATTTATTTCATTTCAATAACAAACAAAAATACTAAATAAATAAAATTCCACACAACACTAATAATCTATCTCAAAGGATGTGATGTGTTGTTAGATGTGCATATAAGTGTGATGAGAGAGCAAATAAGTATGGTAATATGAGTAATTGTATTTATGATGCGACTAATTACCTGGACTTGTCACTAAGACCTTGATGATTTCTAGCTGTTAGAAGTGGTAATCAAACAAGTTTTATGCAATGGGCATGGACAAGGAAGCAAGGTAGGAGATGGTTGAGGTTTTAGTGGGTCCCTAAAGAAGGAAGAGGTAGGTAGAGTGTAGAATTGAAGAATTAAGTGAGCATCATCCGGATCGATCCTCTATTGGGCAGGATCTGATCTGATGTGATCGATTAGTGTATTTGATTAGATTAGATTAGATTAGATTAGAAATATATATATATAAGTATGCTAGAGGAAGCAAACAAATAAGTAACCAACCAACCTGAAGAATTGCAGTGTTGAAACTTCGAGCTAATAATTGGTGATTTGGAAACAAATGTAATCTACTTCTTTCTACAGACCAACTATAAATCAAATACTTTCTTCTATGAGTTCTATCTACATAAATTTTTTGATCTAAACAAAACCAACCAAAAAAACTGATCAAATCATTTCAAGAAAACCAATCAGTTTTCAGTCAGATCACATAATTATAAAGCTTAAAAAATTTGTAGAAGCAGAGGTAGAATAAACTCACCATAAGATAAAACTTGAACAAATTACAAACACATGCAGCTAAACTTTGCAATCAAATCAATGTTATTGTACAAAGCTTCTTCTTTCCGCAGCAAATTCTTGAATTCAGAAAATGAAGCGCAAAATTATCCAATATAGATCATATGAGTTTTGAGATTGGAAGATCGAAATATGAGTGTTGTTTAGTATTTTCACAAAAAGAGAAGAAGACGGATCTGTAATAAGAGAGCGAAGATACTGGAAGAAATAGAAGAAGAAATAGTGAGAAAACAACACAATAAGCTCAATTTGGACGGGTTTTCCATCCTTTGCCGGAGTGATCTGCAAAAGTAATACCATTGAAATTCTGATACATTGGTCTTATAACAAAATATGCATTGAGTAGTGTTAAACATGTTATACCTTGCTTGCAAATACACCAGTATAGTAATCAATTTTCCTTGGATTTATAAGTACTCTTTGGGCAAGCTTTGCAATTTCAGGATCAAATCCAGGCATGAGCTGATCTAGTGCTTCAACAAAAGTGACCTGCCACTACCCATGGTTAGCTAGTTTCACAAAGGTCGCGAAAATGTTACTGCATTGAACTGTATTAAGTGACATAAAGGTTTACTACGACGAGGATCATCCGACTTGCATGTAATGTTAAAAAATGCGAAGGAATAATAAATCTTCAAACTTGTGTAAACTTAATGATATGTACAAAATCATAAGTATCCTTACCTCACTTCCAAGTGCTGTATAGACATCACTGAACTCAAGGCCAATGTAACCACTGCCTACAGTAGCTATCCAATCAGGAACTGTCTCCAGTTTGAGTGCATGATCACTGGTGATTACAGTCTTCCCTGAAAGTCACAAAAATTGCCAAGTTTGGATCATAAATATCAGCAAATGGACTTTGAACTTAGAAGCTATATGAGAAAAATTTGGTCAATTGTTGTTCTCAATTCACAATATCCTACATTAATAGTGTAGTATATAACCATATATCTTAGAAATATATGGATACATATTTACTTGAACTAGTCATGTATCTTGATCTACAAAGGATTTAATGTAGTATAGCCAAGCACTCACGTCGTCAGATTCGTCGTAACTGTCCGAATCCGAAGAATCAGAACTGCTAGTATCCGCCTTTCCCTTTACAGGTTTCTTAGAAACTGGTTGTTGTTTCTTAACAATAGGCTCCTACAACACACACAAGAAACAACTCCCATAGAAAACACTCTAATTTTCATTTGTAAATCCACACTAAAACATCCTAAATAATGAAAAAAAAAACACTTTTTTTCTATGATTGTTAGATCAAGAATGAGTAAGCACTCACATCATAATCAGAATCAGAAGAATCAGAACTGCTGGTTTCAAGCTTTCCTTTAACAGAAGCATTCTTAGAAACTAAAACAGGTTTTTTATTTGAAGGAACACCAGGCTCCTACACCGAATTAACAAAACCCCATATAGAAAAAGGTATGATTTAATTTTTTTCAAAAAATCTTCAGACTAATAAAACAAGCCGCCATTAACAATGTTGTAACAAAAAACACTTACATCATTAAGAATCCTCATCCTCGGAACTACTGGTCTCTTCCTTCTTCTTCTTCTTGATAACGACCTTCTCTTCCAACTTCTACTCCTTCATAGCCACTATTTCCTCGATTGGTACATCAGCCTCTCTCTTGTTGCCTATTAAATCGAACAACAACCACAAAACACCAACACTAATTAATCAGTCCGGACCGAACCGAACACGAATAAGACTCTAATCCAAGCAACGAAAAGAATCGAAAGATAAAAAGCAAACCAAACCTTTCTTTGAAGATTTTGCAGAATCAGGGGTGGCTGCAACGACCTACACAAGATCGAGAAACAGAGAACATGAACATCGATCGATTGAATCAGAAATACAAGAGAAGGGGGAAGAAGTGTTACCTGAGACTTCTTGCTAGATTTGCCCAAGAACATGAACATCGATCAATCAGATTTTGAACATGAATCAGATTTTGAACATCGAACAAGAACATGAACATGAACATGAATCAGATTTTGATGACGATCGAAACGAAAATAGAGAAAGGGAGAGCAACGCGAAAACCCTAGTTTTTCCCCAATTTTTTTTGCCAAATCTGCTCTCCTCTCCACTGTGTTTTTCCCCCCAATTTCTTTCGCCAAATCCCCTCCTCTCCCATGTCTGTTTTTCACCAAAAATTTTCGCCAAAGCGCGAAATTTTTTTGCCAAAAGCCGGAAACTATTTCTATAGCTACGGTTTTAAACCGTGGGCAGCTATAGCCACGGGTACAAACCGTTGCAACTTTTTGGCGTATTATTTTTAGCCACGGTTTTAAACCGTTGGCCATTATAGCCACGGTTTTTAGCCGTGGCAATGAAACCAACGGTTCAGAGCCGTGGCCACTTCTCCACACTTTCACGTGCAATACACGTGCAGTTTAGCAACGGTTTTAAGCCGTTGGGAACTATAGCCACGGTTATTAGCCGTGGCAACCACACCAACGGTTTAGAACCGTGGCCAAGCCTTTTTTAGCAACGGTTTTATACCGTTGGCCACTATAGCCACGGTTTTAGGCCGTTGGCCACTATAGCCACGGTTTAGAACCGTGGCAACCTCCGTGTAGCTAAATGGGCATTTTGGTGTAGTGTAATATCCTGCCATATGTTGTTGGTAGGCTGTTGTTTTGATGGAGGTTGCTTCTTGCTTCTCTTTGAGGAGGTTTAGTCCGACTCTAAATGCTTCAATGTTGTCCTCAACGCAGAATTCTTCAATTTGGAATGTTGGCATCCTGATCTCCATGGGTATCATTGCTTCAGACCCGTACACGAGGGAAAAATGTGTTTCTCCTGTCGAAGTTTGTTTTGTTGTTTTGAAAGCCCAAAGGACACCGAGTAACTCGGATGTCCACAATCCTTTTGTTGCCTCGAGTCTTCTTTTGATTACTTTCAAGATTGTCCTATTGGTGACCTCAGCTTGTTCGTTTGCCTGTGGATGAGCAGGCGCAGAGAGGTGTTGCTGGATATTCCAATTTTTGCATAACTCCTTAACCTTCTTACCTTCGAATTGCCTCCCATTGTCTGTGACAATTACCCTTGGGATCCCGAATCTTCATATGATGTCTCTCCAAAGAAACTTCTCGATTTGGGTTTCTCCTATCTTTGTGAACGGCTCTACTTCTACCTACTTGGTGAACTAGTCTACTACTACGAGGAGAAAATTCTTCTTCTCAGATGTAAGGAGTGGTCCTACGATGTCCATTCTCCATTGTGCGAATGAACAGGGGCTGCTTATCGGAATCAGGTTTTGTCCCGACATGTGAGTGTATGGGGCAAATCTTTGGCATTTGAACGAGCTTTTCAGCATCTGCTTGCATCATTGGCCAGTAACCCAGTGTGAGAGCTTTATGGGCTAGCGTTCTTCCCTCTAGATGATTTTCGCATGTGCCATGGTGGATTTCTTGCAGAACATATGCAACATCTCTTGGTGAAAGGCACCTTAACAATAGGCTCGCGGCAGACCTTCTGTATAGTTTTTCATTGATCATTGCGTATTTTGTTGCCTGATTTCGTAGTTTTTTGGCTTCCATCTTATTTGTTGGGAGTTCTTCGTTTGATATATACATCAAGATTGGAGTTGTCTAGTTGTTTTCTTGATTTACAACGCATGCTTCTGCTAATTGGTTTTCAAGTATGGAGCTTCCTTGTGTCATGACGAGTGGGTTATCATTGTCCTTAGTTGTCGATGCCTTATTTGCTAGTTTGTCGGCTCTTTTGGTCTCTGCCCTTACACATTGAATGGTTGCATTGTGGAAGCCTTTTACTATCTCTATGGTTTTCTGGTGGTAGGCTTTCATTCAAGTATCTTTAACTTGAAATTCGTCGTTTAGTAAAGACACTAATGATTGACCACCACTTTGGAATCAGTAAAGGCACTAATGTTTTTTATTCCCAAGAGTTTTGCTAACCGTAGCCCCACTATCGTAACTTCGTACTCGACTTCAGTGTTGGAGGCTTTAAAGCTGAATTTTATCGCCATTTCTAATGCGATGCCTTCCACGTTGTAAAGACTAGTCCAGTTCTGCTTCTTGCCTCATTGGACGCTCCATCACAATGGAAGATCCATCCATCGGTGATTGGTTTGGATTGCTTTTTTGCGGTCCTTTTTGTCTATTGGTTGTTGCTTCCTGTGAACTTGGTGTTGAAATTTGCTAGTGCCCGAGCTTTGATAGCAGTTATGGAGGCATAGTTGATGTCGAATTGTTTAAGTTCTATTGCCCACTTCACCATCCTTCTTGATAAATTTGGCTTGTTCAGTATCGATCGAAGCGGTTGTTCGGTCATAACCGTGATTGGCTGTGCTTGGAAGTATGGTCGCAATTTTCTTGACAACACAGTTAGGGTGAGCACCATTTTCTCTAGGGCCAGATAGTTGATTTCTGTATCCGCGAGTGTTTTGTTGATGTAGAATACTAGTTTTTGCATGCCTTTTTTCTTCACGTATCAACATCGAGCTTACCGCGTGATCGGACACAGATAGATATAGATACAGTGTTTCTCTTGTGTTCGGTTTTGTTAGTTGATTTGTGCTTCCCATGTACATCTTAAGGCTTCCTCGCATTCAGCATTCCACTCGAATGTGTTGTTCCCCTTCAAAATTTTGAAGAATTGTCCGATGATCTTGAGATGAACCGGTTCAGAGTTGTTATCTACTATTAAGACTTTGGACACCTTTTATGTTTGTTCGTGACTGCATGTTGAGAAGCACTTGTATCTACTTTAGATTGGACTCAATTCCTCTTTGGTTTACTATGTACCCGAGGAACTTCCCTGATTCTACTCCAAAGGTGCACTTCTCCTGGTTCAGTTTCATTTAATACTTTCGCAGCTGAGAAAAAATTTGTTCAAGATCTGTGACGTGGTCTGCTCGGCGTGAGCTTTTGTTAAGCATGTCATCGATGTAAACTTCCATCGTTTTGCCAATTTGATCTTTGAACATTCTATTCATTAGCCGTTGGTACGTCGCTCCTGCGTTCTTTAATTCGAAAGGCATTACCCGATAACAGTATGTACCCCTTTCTGTTATGAAATATTTTTTTCTTGGTCGGGAGGGTACATCTATATCTGATTATATTTGGAGTATGCATCCATGAATCTCAGCATTTTATGGCCGACAGTCACATCCATATCTGATCTATTCGCGGAAGTGGGAAATTGTCTTTAGGGCAGGCTTTATTTAGATTGGTGTAGTCCATGCACACCCTCCATTTTCCATTCTTCTTACTAGCACCGTGTCGCCAACCAGTTCAGGTAGTGAGCTTTTTTTATTATCCCTGCATTGAGTAGTTGATGCACTTCCTCAATTATTGTCTGATTACGCTCTAGGGCCACTAGCCTTCTTTTTTGTCGAACCAGCTTCTTGTCTAGGTTCACTTGTAGTTTGTGAGAGATGATGGATGGGTATATCCCTACCATGTCCTTCATTTTCCATGCAAAAACATATTTGTTATCTTTCAGCAGCTGGATTAGTCTCTTGGCGAGCTCGGGATGAATCTTTGTGCCAATTCGGACTGCTTTCTCCATTTCATTGTCTAGGTAGACTTTGATCGTTTCTTCTTCCGGTTGTCCAGTGTTAGGTTGATCTCGCGGACTGGTTGGAGCCGTATTATCGTCCGAGGAATCTTAACTATTTTCATCAAGTTGTTGTGAAGGCTCCTCCAATCATTGCAGTAATTGGTATTTATGGGGAATATTTATCACTACGAAATGACACTCACGGGCTACAAGTTGATCTCCTTTTATTCTTCCGATACCATTATCAGTATAGTACTCTATGCATTGGTGCATAGTGGACGAGACTGTGCCCATCTTGTGTATTCATGGTCTCTCGAGTAGCATGTTGTACACAGTAGGAGCATCGATGACAAGGAAGTTTGTCAATAATACTCGCTACTTTCCTGGCTCTCCTGCTTCAACCGGTAGTTGAATCATTCCCAGTGGATGACATTGTTCCCCAATAAAACCCACCATATATTGATCGCTAGGTGAAAGCATCTCAATTGTGAACCACATCTTTCGAGAAGTTGTCAGATATAGGAGGTTGGCCGAGCTATTGGTATCAACCAACACCCTTTTGATTTCCCATTTAGTTATCACGATTGAGATCACTAAAGCATCATTGTGCGTGAAATTAGCCTCGTCTGCATCTTCGTTTGAGAAAGTTAGAGTCCTCTGCGTCGTTTTTGCGCGTTGTGCTGACGATTATTGGTATCTGATAATTGCTTGTAGGTCTCTGACTATACGCTTACGTGATCAATTGAATTGCTCCATTTCTCCAGTTGCACCGTGCAAGACGTATATTGTCTCTTTTGCTCGCTCCCCTGAGATAATTGTTTCATCCTCGAGTCCGGCGAATTCTTTGAGTTGTCCTTATCTGATATGGCGTTCAATCTCGTCCTTCAAACTATGACAGTCTTCAGTATCATGGTCGTAATCGTTGTGGAAGAGGCAATATTTGTTTTTGCTCCGCTTCTCCGGATTTTCTCTCATTTTTGGTGGCCATTTGACATCTTCTGTGGCACCCCATAAATTTGTTATAATTACTGAATCTTTATCATATATATTTTTGATTATTGTCTTCATGAAATTTTGGGCATATACATGAGCTACTTGTTTGCCTATGTGATGCGTTGTTTGTTTCTTAAGGAGGATTAGCAGAAAATATACTTTGGAATTTTTTATTATTTGGATTATAATGTTGTCTCATTTGGTAAGTTGTTGGCTTATTTTAGAACTAATTATCTAGTTAACCCTCTCTACCGAATCTTGGGACGAGATTCTTTTGAGTTATAACACCCGTACTTTTCACTGACCTTAATAAATAGTTTTGTACATAAAATGTTTCAATTTATTATTTTTAGTTTCTTGTTAAAATAATATAGATATATTCATGTAGCAGCTTCGTGTCTATGCATATTTATTGTGTGGCTTTGTTTGCTGTGGAATTTTTTTGAGTCTAAGATTTGAATAATTTCTCATCTAAAAATGTAATTCTAAAATCGAATTTCATGTGTCAAGTGCATTTTGATTTTGTTCAAAAATTCACATGACTCCCTTACCTTCCGAATCTCGGGATGAGATTCTTTTAAGGTGTGTATATTGTAATACCCACTTAATTAAATAAATATAAATATTATTATTTATTAATGTGTGATATGTATTATAATCTTATATATATTGTGTAAAAGATTGTTTTGTTTGCAGTTGCTAAATAGAATAAAATGCGGGTTAGTTTATAAACTTGTGTTATTTTTTTATTGGGCTTGGGTAGGCTCGAACTCATGTTCAGATTTTGGACTTGGGCTATGGTTGCATAAGGTTTCACATTGAGTAGGTTTTTGCCAAATAAAGGGAGTGCAAATATACTTAACTAAAAACCCTAAGTATATTGGTTTCTACTCCTAGTTGGTTTTGAGCGTGGCAACTAATTCTCTTTGGCGGTAGGGAGATTGGATTGAAGATGAAATGAAAGGAAGAATAAGAAGGAAAGAAAGAAGAGAGAGGGGAACAAATAAATAATGTTGAAGAGAATAATTAGAGAGATAATAGAAAAAAGGGTGAGAAGTTGTATTCTCCGATTTGTTCATAAAAAAAAATGAGGAAAAAGTAAAAGAAAGAAAGAGAAGATAAAAGGGAGAGAAAAGAAAAGAAAAGAAAAGAAAAGAAAAAGAGAGAGAAAAATAGACATGATGAAGAAGACAAAAGATAGGTAGGGGATGAGAAATTGAAGAAGAAAAAATGAAGAGAAAAAAGAGATGAAGGGAAAATGAAATAAATAGGGGAAGGGAAAGAGAGAATATTAAACGATAAATTGAAATGAGAAATTGAAGGAAGAAAAGAGAGAGAACAGAAAATAAAGAAAGAGAAAATAAAAAACAAAAAAAGATGACATGTGCTTGTGTGGGTGATGTGCACATGTTTGTGCTTTGAGAAATTGATTGGGTATTCACATCTTTGTTGTGATTTTGAACTTTGCAGAAATTTAGATCAATGCGGCGTTTGAGATATTTATTACGCGATTAAATAAGTGAGTTTTCTTCATTCTAAGTGATATTTATATTAATGAGTATTTTTATTTTCTTTTATATAGTTTTTAATTTGAGAACTTACCATTATGTCTTAATCTCCCACTTTGGGCTTGTTCATGGACTATTTGTTTACTTTGATGGTATGCAATATCTTTTATCTATATAAACATGGATGTTTGATGACACAAATCTTTTAATCACTTCTCTTAGATTTTATTTCATGTTCTATAATTACATCTTGAGTTTATAGTTTTAGTAGGGAAGGTTGTATAAATTGTATGCTGATTTTTATTAATATTTTGTTTTCATATCTTCATCACAGAACTTTACTTATTCTTATCAGGATTAAATCCTCTTGGTTTTTATTGATATGTGTGTTCATACCCAAGTGATGACCAAAGAAGATAACTTAGGTTTTATAAGACGAATAAATAAATAAATAGCTAAACGAACAAATAAATAAATAAATTGACATTATTCAGAGGTGATTATCATTCAATACATATGATTGTGTTTTGTTTGCTTCATAAGATAAATTAGTGCTTATGAAAAAAGTTGTTCACACCCTACTATGTGCCTACGCCACTTAACAAAAATTTCATAATTTAATTGTTTAAAATAATCATGTGATTCATAACAATTATGGTACATTAAATTCTCTAGAGGTTTTGTTATTTCTTTATTATATGTAATGTAAGGCAAGGATAGAAAAGAAATAGTATTAAACTTTGGATCCTCTCCATCTTGCTCTTCATGATTACATGGGTTCATATAACACTTTTTTTTTGTTGACATTGTGGATTTAAATTGGTGGACCCCTAAACCATGTAGGAACATTGACAATAATCAACCATTTAGACTTTATCATTAGAGAAAGAAGAGAATAATAGTTATTGACCATGTCAACTCCTTATTTAAAGAAAATATGAAAGCAAAATTAATTAATTTAACCTTAGGCTCTTTGGCTTTGTCAAAGATATTTCATTTTGATCTCCTGCATTGTCACAAACCTTGATATCCATTTTGTGTTTGATTCAATTGATTTAGATTTTGAATAAAAAAGACACTGAGTTGACTCACTGGTTTATGTGATGTATTAATTGGAGACTAGGTTTAGCCAAAATAACATGGAACAATAACTCCAATAAATTTATGACCAAATTCTTGGATTTCAAACATTCTGGCCTGACAGTTTTTCCTATCCAGTAAATTTTGTGATCTTTGGGCTGGGCCCAACTCTGCTTACAAGTATCTTTATAGATTTTGCCTTTACCCACTATTTAAAAGTCTGGGCTGGGCTGGATAGTGGTACCTTAATAATAAAACCCAACTTGTACTTAGTTTGATTATAATATGGTTTGGGTTCAATTTGATTAAAATGATTTGAAATTTATTTTAGTGGTATTCCTCTTTTGAGGAGATGCATTGGGTACTTGTATTGTTATTGTGTATGGATAGTTGTAATTGTACTATTCATTTATGATTCAAATTTTATTGTCATCCAAATAGACTTGTTAAGGAATATGAATTTCCTATATTGAATGGACTTGATCGCCATGTTGTTAAAAAGCATTTGTTTATGAAAAATGCTAGTTTTTCCCAAAAATAATGGGTTAATATTGTGGTTGACTTATTTATGGTTGACAAAGTGTCACCATAAAAGAGTTTTGAGAATTTGTTGATTTTTTTGTGTTTTTTTCCACAACTCCAGAAATAAAATGAAAAATGTGTTTTTGTATACGGACTTGCTTGTATACGTGGTATATAATTTTGGTATGCAAACTTGCTTGCGTATCGGGTACGTTGTTCCATGTGAGTTCGGTAATGTGTAATTTTTAGAAAATGTTTGCCATGAATCAAACTTCGGGGTGAGATGACATGTTCCTCGATGTGGCACCCCACTTAGAACATGTAAGCTCCGAGTGGTTTCGAAGGCAAGTGAAACACACTTGGATGAGGTGGTTTGGCACGGGAGGAGAGTGCGATTGTGGAAAAGAAACAAAATTTGTGTATGTGCATGATTGCCATAAGGGAAGAAGCTAAATACTCATTCGATCATTGAATGAGAACTACATGTCTTCCTTAAGATAGAAAATGTATTTTGTTGATATTTTAATAATAGTTTATTATGACTACGATTTGTATCATAGTTGAAAAATAAATTGTATTGATGAAGACCAATAAATTAGGAAAGTTTATAACCGTTCCGTGCAGGATGGTAAGTCTACTAACGTTTCTGCAGGTTTGACTTACCATATTGGAGTGTTGAAAAAGTAAATGTTTACTTGAAGCATGGTAAACTTATTAGTATGACATGTTTGCCTCATGGAGGAACTACTAGTTTTGACGTATTTTTTATTGTGTGAACATTTCATGTTAAAGCGTCTAACTTATTTTATTTATAAGAGATGGAGATTCCTCATATCAGCTACCTCGCTTACCCAAGTAAGTCTATGCTTCTTGGGCACGTTCTTATTAAAACGTAGCCATTTAGCCTTTCTCATGTTAAAGAGTTTTGGGGCGGCATCTTTAGTAGTTTGTTTTAAGAAGTGATCATTTCCAAAGAGTTTCCTTGCGTGGAGTGTTCCATTTATCTTGATAATTGTTTGATTGTTAACCAAATGTCACTAAGCTTTATTATTGTATTTTATTTTTGGAAAGGAAACTCGTCGTTTCCCACGGACAACACCAAACTGATGCGTCCAAAAATCATTCTCTTGTGAGTTTGACCTATAAAATAGATTTTAGATTGCCAAGGACTATCTTTTTGGTGGTCGAATGCACTCCGATCTTAAGTCAGCAACTCTGTTTGAAGAAGAAGAAAGTAAATCTGGACAAACCTCAGTTAAAGTGGCATACCTGTGTTGAATGTTCCCTTTACCTTTTATAATGATCGCAGTTAATTCTTTGTGTGACTTAAGCATGTGAGGCACAACTGAAATAGATGTTTCTCGTAACAGTCTCCTCTTTTATGGAGATGCGTCTGTAGAGGCGTAACTCCCTCCATGACTTTTTTTATGCAACGTTCCCCTTCTTTATGAGAGAACTCGTGTCAGGCTTGGATTTGGGCTTTGATTCGTTCGGGCCTGAATTCGGGCTTTGTTTATATCTTCTCATTAGTGGGTATTGTCTGGGCCTCCATGATTGGTTTTATTTTCCTTGTGTTTTATGAGCTGACCCAATAGATTGGACACCATATCCTCGTGATGGATTTCTCTTCCACGTGTATAACCGTAATGATCCGTCTATTTTGATGTATCATCATTACTGATGACTCTTTGAATAACAAAACTTGATACAACAAGGTATAAAACATTGGAACTCTCATTGTTGTGAGTGCCTGAGTTTGATGGTAGTGAAATGAAAGATCAATTTAGAAGAACATGATATTTGTAGGGAAGGAAGAAGGATGGGAAGATGGGTTGATTTGAACTTTACCCATATATTTCATCCTTTGAATTACCTTTAAATCCGCACTAGGATTTTTTGTGGGTTTGTAAACATTGCACATGCCTTAGGGTATTTTGGTCCACAAAGAAAATTTGACCAACCAACTATGTTGACCTAACACCTCTGCTAAGAAAATGAGAATTATACCCAATTAAAATTTTAAATGAGGACCAAACTCTATTAGGCATAAACAAATGAGGGCCAAACTAAAAAACCCTAAATTCTAACTATTTTATATTAACTAATTGGACTTAATTACACAAAATTTTGAAAGTTGATCTAAATAGAAATTGACTTTCTCAAATTTTATTCTCATATTCCTCCATAATTTCATTAGAATTTTTTTTTTGTTTTTTTTAGTATTTTGGAAAGCCGTTTAAATAACTTAAAGCAAACTAACTGTTAACGGAGAGAAATTGATCATGGCCTTGAAGTGAATTTGGGTTGCTCTCACGGATCATTCAGCGGACTATCGAGGCGTTACATAGGTTACAGAAGAGTATACCTTGCCGAGGGGCGAATCTCCGCGCCGACGGAATGTTGGGGGGATGTGTTCCCGCTTGCCATGGCTTTTTCGACTCGCGAGGCGGAATAACTTATTGCTCCTGTACCGCTCGAAAAGATGTCTCTACCGTCTTTTAGCCTTGCACTGGGTCAGGTTGTTCTGCATGATGTAGCTGAATCATTGAGCATTTTATTTGTTTCAGTGTGGTGTATTGGCAGCCTTGTGCCGTAGGTTGGTCTCTACGTGATCCCTTCGGAGTGGTTAGCAGTATACTTAACACAATGGTGAAGGGTGGAAACCACTGCTTACATCTTGTGGAGCCAAGGTTTTCCCATGATGAGAATGTAGGACGATAGTGCGTCTACCACCATGAAGTCCATAAATAGGACTTTCCTGAGCTGCGGCTCTCCCACTACCATAGCCAACTTTATCTTTTCGATGGGAAAACACTTCTCCTCGCTGAATCCGATCACCCGGGTGTTCTGAAGATGTCAAGTTCTCTTATCTTTACTTCCCACCTTGCTATGGAGATTGAGATGACTAAGGCATCGTTGTGTGTTGCTCGGACTCCTTTGAGGTCCTTGTCCGTAAAGGTCAAGGTGGGAATGGGGTAATGAAGCCGTGAGTGGCAGATGTGCCTGTCCTCATTCGCAAAATTTTACCACAGATCCAATAGTGTCCGCTTGCGGGACCTGTATGACTGGCTTTCATTTGGTCCGACTCCATGAAGGACATATATTATCCCTGGAGTCTCCTTCTCTATTTCTTTAACTGACTTCCTCGTCCTTTGTCTGTTCCGTTGGTTTCTCAGACTTCAGGAAATCTTTCAGTTTGCCCTTGTGGACCCAGTACTCAACTTCATACTGCAGACTCTTGCAATCATTGGTGTCGTGGCCGCCTTACCTATGGTACGCGTAGTACTTGCCATTGTCGTGCTTGGCGCGGTCTCGGCGTGTTTTCAGGTGCCACTTAAGTTTCTCCCAGTTTTTCATTGATTTTAGTACATCCGACAGGTTAACATTTAGGGGTGTCACCACTCTAGATTCAACGTAGTTGGACGATTTCTCCGGCCTGTTGTCACCGCGCTTTCTTTTGCTTCGTTCCTTATCCCCGCCTCTTTCCCTCCTTGTTGTCCTTGGGAGCGGATGCCTTCTTCTCGCCTTTTGTTTCCCTGTTTACGATCCTAGACTCTTCCAGGGTGGTGTCTTTGGACATTCTTGAAAAGCTCCTCCATGTCTAGAGGGGGCTCCAGGGTGATGTCCTCGTAATGTTTTCCCTCTTTGAGGGCCGCAGTAAAGGCCATCACGACTGTATCATCGTTGCACCCGTCGATGAGGGTCAGTTCGTTGTTGAAGCGCGTGACATACTCTCGGAGTGTCTCGTCGGACCTTTGCTTCAGGGAAAGTATGTAGTGTGGGCCTTTTCGAAAATGTTGGCTTTCGACGAAACGCGTCAGAAATTCCTTTGCCAGTGTTTTGAAGGAGTCGATGAACTTCAGTTGGAGGCTGTGGAACCACATCAGTGCTGAGCTTTTTAGACTAGTGGAAAAAGTTCATGCATATGACAAATTCAGATCCTTCTTTAAGGGCCATTACGTGCTGGTAATGGCACAGGTGGTTGAAGGGATCGGTGGTTCCGTCGTAGGAGCTGAGCTTCGGGGGAGTAAAAGTTTTCAGGAGGGTCTCATTCATAATCCGATCCACAAATGGTGGGACGGAGAGGCGGTATAGTACGTCCGGTTCGTGCGCCTCTCTGCAGAGGGGGTTCCCAGAGCTGAGCCTCTCTTTCTTGGAGTTGACCTTTGTGGTAGTCGCGCAACCTCCTTTAGTCCAATAAGAACTGGCTAATGCTTGGCTTTCCCGCACTTGCTCCCTATCATCTTTTGGAGGCGGAGGTCCGTGTTGCTCTTGATCTCCATTAGTTGGTGGTGGATTCCATCGCATGAGAGCCTCCACTGCCTTGGCGATCTGCTGTATTTGACACGCTAGCGTATCAATTCTGGCATTTTTTGTTGCCGTCGTCGACGTGGGAGCGTGAGTCGTATGCGCATGCAAGATAGGAGCTGCTGAAGGAGGTGGCATAGGGACAACCGGAGCGTTCAACGTGTCCCCTGGTTCTCCGATTTTGTGTGACCTGGTGGTCATCATCTCTCTGTGTTTTGAAAGGAAACGACGCTTAGTGTAAAGTTATGAACTATGTCGTTCCCACAGACGGTGCCAAGCTGATGCAGTCATTTTTCGCTCCCTGCTTTGACCTGGTTCCTGCTGACCTGCACAAATAACACACGTGGGCCACATACCACCGTTGAGATGGCACTCCGATGCTAAAGACAAGTAGGGATTTGAGGAAGGTGTAATGATGTAACAAAGAATTTGTAGCGTACCAACCTCATGTCTTATTTATAGTGCAAGGAGTCCTGGTTCTACTAAGCCATCGTAGGTGTAGTTTAGGAAGGAGATTTTTGTGGAGATCCTCCTCCAATTAGGAGTTGTGCTGTGGGAGCGAAGTTCCCTGTTAGCGTTGTGCTCCTAGATACGCTGGAGATAGTTTCTAATCCAAGATCAATCCGTGGAAGCAAGTTTTCTTTTGTGGAATGAATTCTAATATTTGCTTCCTCATTGGAAGTAAAGAGATGTTGTAGCTGCCCGTTCGAAGCTGATCCTCAAGATAGTTGCCTTAGTAGAGCTTACGTGTAGTTGAGAATAGCTGTGAGATGTGTGGGCCTAGCGTGCTGTGAGAGTTTGGGTCCACCTGTCGTACTGAATTGAGCAGGCTTAGAACCGCTTGGGCTTGTTCAGTGTTGGGTTGATGCTAGGGCACGTATTTCTTAGAGATCATCATGACACGTGTATGGCTCAGAGGAGTGACCGTTTTTATGTATCATCAAGTAGTATAGAGTCTCACATGGATACTATCTACAAAGATATAATAGTTGGTAGACAATAATTTAGGAGTATGACTGGGTTTATACACTCAAACATGTGACAAGCATATAGCAGATATATCATCTTAGTCTAAAACTCATATTTGCATGTGGTTCAAATATTGCAATCATAATGAACCATATTGTAGGAAACTTTAAGGAAAATGAGTGTTACAAAATTTACCTTTTCAACTATTTTGAATAAAGAGTTTGGAAAAATGAAGAATAAAAATTACCCAAGCAAAGCCTCGTGCTAATAACGTGTTGAAATAAACTAACTAAGCATAGACAAATTGATTAGATCAAATCTCTGTTTCATTCATACCATCAAGAGAATGATGTCTGTTGCAACTTATATGAGGTCTCTATTTTTCTCTGCAATCGTTATAAAACAAAATGGAGCCTATTTATAGCCAAAAGCATTTAGGTAAAATATGACACCTAGCATTCATATAAGCAAAGGTGGCTATAGGTGGACATCCACCATATTCTACCACATTCTGCAATAAAAACTTTATTTTTTGAATTATGCCACTATTACTATTATTATTATTATTATTATTATTATTATTATTATTATTATTATTATTATTATTATTATCAATTATCATATTATTTTATTATTGTTATTATTGCTATTTTTTTCTCAAAGGGTTATTCATTTATTTATAGTTGCTATATCTTGGAGTATTCATTGTTAAGTAGGGGTGAGCAAATGTTGGTCCGGTTCGGTTTTCGGACCGAATTCATTCGAATGAACCAAAACAGAATTTTAAATATGTTAACCGAGGAAATCGGTTGGACCGAATTTTGGTTCGGTTTGGTTGAGCCGAAATTTTTGTCTAAAACAGTTTTTTTGATAGATGAGATCTTGCCTTGACTACAAGAAATCTATAATTTACCAACAAAATTTTTTCTATGAAAATTAGTTTCCTTGTTAATATGGTATTATTGTCAACGAAAAAAAACTTTGTTTGAAAAAGCCTAAACTTTTTACTTTTTTCAACAAAATATATTTTGTTGGAAAATTTCCTTATTAAATAGGTGGCGGGAAGTATTCCCTCCAAAATTAATTTCTCGCCAAATTGACTTAACAATGAAATATTTTTTATGGCCAAAAAATACTAATTCCTTGGTAATTATTATGACATTATCTGGAATGAAATATTTTGTTGCTAAAGAAGACTAATTTTAACAACAAATCACTTTCCTTGTTAACAAAATATTGACACTTATTCATCTCTCTTTTGTAAAAAAATCTGTTTTCCTAGATAATAATCACATTATTAGTAATGATTTGATTCATTGATAATGATTGATAGTTTTTTTCATTAGCTTTTTTTCTTATTAAAGCTCGTTTACTCCTTTATTACAACAAAGTAACATTTCGTTGAAAATTATTACACTATTGGCAACTTTTTTTATTTTGTTGGAAACAATATATTTTCTTAATGAAATCTTTGTAGTAAGGAAAAAAAATTTGTTGGTAATTATAACCTTGTTGGTAACAAATTGTTTTCATTGGTAAAAAGTGATAATAATACTTTCATGAAAATCTATTTTTTGTTAAAGCTCACTAACTATTTTATACCGACAAATCATGATTTTGTTGGAAATTTGTACACTATTGCCAACCAAATTTTTTTAGAAAAAATATCTATTAATAACATCTCTACAACAAGGAAATAAAATTTTGTTAGTAATTACAACCTTATTGGTAACAACTTTTTTCCTTGTTAAAAACCAAAAATCATTTTCATGAAAATTTATTTCTCAACAAAGCTCATTAATTCATTATTGTTTCTTTGAAAATTGTTGAACTATGTGACAACAAATTTGTTTATTGGAAATTATTTTTATTTCATTGCAAAAATATTGTATAATGATAATTCAAGGAATTCAGGGACAAATTTTTTGTTGGTACAGATTTTTCCCAACTAAAGGTGTATTTTTTATAAAGGAAGAAAATTTTGTTGAAAAAAGTTTTGACTATAGTAATGTTGTTTGATTGGAGGCTTTAAGTTCAACTACTAATTGAACTAAACTAAATTCTTTCATAAAGATAAAAATAGACTATTAATTAGCTATGCTTCAAAATCATATGACATTCGAGGCAAAAAGTCTATGAGAAAACACTCAATTGAATTTTTGTAACAAGCTTGAGAGATGATAGTCAACTGTCGACCAACACCCATGCTTTCAGATAGACAAAAATTATGATACATTTCACAAAACCTTTTTCATTCAGATTTAATAGAAGAATGATCTCTTGGGAAAGGAGAAGAATGAGAGCATGATTGGTTTGGTTACTTATAATGAAAATTTTTTCCATGAAATTTATTTATATATAAACCTCCAAACTTCTTTACAGTGGAAAAATATTATTTCGTTGAAATGTTTTATTAGTAGCAATGATATTATGTCATCTGAAAAAATCGAATAGCCTTTCTTTTACAATAAAATATTATTTTATTGCTAATTATAATATTATTCATTGGTCCCTATTATATACGTAGCAATGATTTTTCTATTGCAAAAGCTAGAATAGTAATTTGATTTAATAAGCTATAAAGTTGCTTCACACAACATAATTATTCAAATAATTCAACTAGTAAAGATTGAAAAGATTTAACTACAGGTTGAGCCTAAAAATAAATAAATAAATAATATACATGCATTTTACCAACGAAAAAAATATATGATAATGATAGTTACCTTTTCCCACAATAATTTTCCTTAATGATTCTAAGTTTTTTTCAAAAAAAAAAAATCATAGGTAATTAAAAGTTTTTTTTTTTTTTGCAACAAAACAGTTTGTTGGTAAAGATATTTGATTTTTACTAACGAATTTTCTTGGTAGTTGTCAGTATTACTAGCACCATGTTTCCTTGACTTATCAACCATTTTACTAACAAAAAATAAATTCCTTGATAAAAACCTTAGCTATGGGGATACCTCCACAAACCTAGTAACAATTTTTTTCCTCGTTAAATGTATTTTTCAACAAAAAATTGATTTTTTTCAAGGAAATTTTTTCTTGAAAAATGCCTTAATTGTTGTAGTGCCTTATATTTCAAACAAAACCTTAACAAACCCACTGTGAAAAAAAAAACCTATAATCGTAGCATGACTCATCATGACAAATCGATCTACAAACAACAGACAAGCAGACCGAACCGAAATCAACCAAAACAAGATAGATGAAATTGAAATAAGAGAAGAAAAGAAGAAATCAATTTGTAATTACCCTTGATGATGATCGCTGAAAGAGTAAGAGAGATCGAAAGAGGGTTTAGAACTTTAGTGAACCTCAGATGATCAGATGAAAGAATAAAATTTAGGTTTAGGGTTTGGCTGTTTGGGTTTGAGAATGAAAGAGAGAAACTGAGAAAGCGTTGTGCGTATTGTGGTTTTGGGTTTTTGCTTTTGGGTGTGATTCAATACAACAGGTGCACCGCAGTGCATTTGCTGCACCAATCAGGTATTGAGACCTATATATATTTTTATTTATTTATATATATAATTAATCGGTTGGTTCAAAATTGTAGACCGACTCCAAACTATTTATAGCCGATTTCGGTTCGGTTTAAATGATTATCTTTGTACTCATTTTTCGGTTCGGTTACCGAACCGTAATTGGAAATCGGTTTGGTCGGTTAACCGAATTTAGATCGGTTCATGCCTACCCTATTGTTAAGGTTATTTGTTATTGCGCAAAAATTAATTTTCATGGTTTCTCTTCAAAAAAGTAAAAGGTAGTAAATGGCTAGCAAAATGCCTATGTGAAAGTTGTTTTCTAGTCATAGTGACCTTTCAGTGATTGATTGCACGCCCAAAATATAGAAATGAATTCTCATGGCTATTTGTTGGTGGTAAGTCTTGGTGTACATGGCAGCAGCATAGTGGGTGTGTTGGTGATGTTATGCTTGTTCGTATTGCTGTTGGTGGTATTGGTCGTGGGGTTTTTTTTACGGTAGTCGCAGTAAGGTGTTTTTTGGTAGTGATGGTGGTGGAAATACTGTGTGGTGCTTTTGGTGTCATTGTGGTGCGCAATACTCATGTTGTAACTACTTGATATTTAGTATTATTAGGAAAATATATCCTATTGTTAGGAAAATATATTCCATTCTATTTTAGCATATTTGTTAGAGTTGTCATGGTATCAGAGCTTTGGAGTTAGGGTTTTGTTGGTCTGACAACAATGGACTCTGATTTAGGAAAGTTGTTTGTGGGGGGAATTTCTTGGGAAACTAATGAAGAAACTCTGAAAGATCACTTCAGCAAGTATGGGGAAGTGGCCGACACTAAGATAATGAGGGATAGAAGCAATGGCCATGCTAGAGGATCTGGGTTTGTTATCTTCTCAGATCCTTCTTCAACTGATGAAGCCCTTCAAACCGAGCATGTTGTACTTGGCAGAACTGTAGAAGTGAAAAAAGTCGTACCCTGGAATCAACAAGATCAAAATCAAAACTATCAGCCCCATCAGCAAAACAACAGGGGGTATTAGTGGAATAGTGGTGGTAGTATTGACAACAGTCAGATTAGGACTAAGAAGATTTTTGTAGGATGATTATCTGCTGGACGTGGCCGCCGAAACGTCAAGACCAACAAGGCCACGTCTGACCAGGCCGTAAACGCACCGCCAGGTTATTCGTCGGCTACACCTCTTCCAGGTTTTTCTGCCGAACAATGGCAGGCTCTCATGGCTGCTTTTGGCACTCCTCACCCTCCCCCTAATCGGTTGAATGGTAAGTGGATTATTGACATTGGGTGCTCCAATCATGTTACGGGAGATTTGTCGTATTTGTCGGATCTAAGAAATGTGACTCCCTGTTCTGTTGGCCTCCTGGATGGTCAGAATGTTGTTGCCTTGAAGGAAGGACTTGTCAAGCTTACTGACAAAATTATTCTTAACCGTGTTCTTTATGTTCCAAAATTAAATTGTAATTTAATTTCGGCTTCACAATTGAGTGATGATATAAACTGTGAATTCATAACTAACTCCGACTTGTGTGCTATCCAGGACTGACACACGAGGGAGGTGATTGGAACGGGTGACCGAAGGGATGGACTATACTACTTACGGGAGGAGACAAAAGTGAAAGCAATTTCAGTTGCTCCTTCAACTTCTTTGGAGCTATGGCATCGCAGATTGGGGCATCCTTCCGAGAAAGTGGTGAAGTTGCTTCCTTTTTTTAGCAATTCTAGTGGCAACTTGAATAAAGCATGTGAAGTTTGTCATCGTGCTAAACATTCTAGGGATAGTTTTCAGTTAAGTGACAATAAATCTACTCGCATTTTCGAGTTAGTCCATTGTGATTTATGGGGGCCATATGATACACCCTCGTCTTGTGGGGCTCGCTATTTTTTGACACTAGTGGATGATTTCTCCCGCGCTGTTAGTTGATAAAATGGAGGTTTTTAAAATGTTTATGTCCTTTATAGCTATGATTGATAGACAATTTTCTCAGAAATTGAATTCTGAAGGATTATTTTTAAAATGGTAATGAATTTAATTGCCTAAAGGATTATTTTTTGGTCAATGGAATTCTGTTTCAAACTTCTTGTGTGGGGACTCCTCAACAAAATGGCCGAGCAGAAAGGAAACATAAACACATTTTGAATGTTGCTCGTAAACTACGATTTCAGGGTGGTCTACCGATTTATTTTTGGGGGGAATGTGCCCTTGCTCCTTCTCATATAATCAATCGGACACCTTCTAGTATTTTTGGCAATAAAACTCCATATGAAGTCTTGTTTGGTAGTTCGCCTTCCTTTAGTGAATTGCGTTTTTTCGGTTCTCTGTGCTTCGCTCATAATCAGAAGGCGAAGGGTGATAAGTTTGCCAGTAGGAGTCGTAAATGTGTCTTTGTGAGATATCCGTTTGGCAAGAAGGGTTGGTATTTGTTTGATTTGAACAAGCAAGATTTTTTTTGTGTCAAGGAATGTAAAGTTTTATGAGAATGTGTTCCCATATCTTGATGTTGAGGTTACTAATTTTGCTCCTCACAATGACATTCATGGTGATCTGGATGAAGGGGTGGCCGTGTATTTTACGGATTTTTTAGAACATGGTGAGGAGGTGCAGCAGGTACGACCTACCACGCCCAGGTGTGCTCTAGACCAACAGCCGCAGGCCACCACATAGTCCACACCTAGAACTGTGTCTGACCAGCAGTCGCGAGCCACACCACATCCCTCCACCACTCCGTTGCAGCCCGTGCTCACTATACTGCCGCCAACGGCTTTATTGAGCGATTGAAGGCTTGTTTAGTTGTTTTCGGTAATCATCAAACCGAAGGGATAGATTATGACGAGACATTTGCTCCGGTGGCAAAGATGACGACTGTTCATGCATTCCTTGCGATTGCGGCTTCTAAAAATTGGGAGTTTCATCAGGTGGATTTACACAATGCTTTCCTGCATGGGGATCTAGATGAGGAGGTCTATATGAAACTCCCTCCTGGCTTTATATCTGATGAACCTGGTTTGGTATGTCGGTTGAGTAAATCTCTATATGGATTGAAACAGGCTCCTAGATGTTGGTTTGCTAAGCTCGTGTCAGCTTTAAAAGGGTATGGTTTTTTACAGTCCTATTCTGATTATTCCCTTTTTACTTATAAGAAGGGGTCTGTTCAAATTAATGTGCTCGTGTATGTTGATGATTTAATACTCTCTGGGAATGATTCTGCTGCTTTGACTTTGTTTAAAGGCTACCTTGGCTCCTATTTTCATATGAAGGACCTAGGGGTTCTTAAATACTTCCTTGGTATTGAAGTTGCCCACAGCTCTGCAGGGTTGTTTCTTTGTCAACGTAAATATGCACTTGATATTATTTTAGAGGTGGGTCTCTTGTGTTCGAAACCTGCTATGTTTTTGATCAAACAAAACCATCAACTGGCGCGTGCCACGGGCTCTCTTCTCTCGAATCCTGAGTTTTATCGACGTCTGGTAAGGCGTTTGGTCTATTTGGCGGTTACACGTCCTGATTTAACGTACTCGGTTCATGTGCTATCTCAGTTTATGCAGCAACCGCAACAGGAGCATAGGGATGCTGCATTGCGCGTTGTCCGCTATTTAAAAGGTACTCCGGGTTACGGTATTCTACTGCGCTTGGATAGTGACTTGCCTTTGCAAGGTTGGTGTGATTCTGATTGGGCTGCTTGCCCTATTAGTCGGCGGTCCCTATCGGGGTGGTTGGTGTTTTTGGGTCATTCTCCGATTGCTTGGAAAACTAAGAAGCAACATACGGTTTCACATTCTTCGGCTGAGGCGGAATATCGTTCTATGGCAACAATAACTTGTGAGTTGAAATGGTTGAAAGGTTTATTATTGAGTTTGGGGGTACTTCATCCCAAGGTCATTCCCCTCTTTTGTGATAGTCAGTCTGCCATACACATTGTACAGAATCCTGTATTTCATGAACGTACGAAGCATATTGAAATTGATTGCCACTTCGTTCGTGATGCCATTCAGGATGGTCTTATTGCTCATTCTTATGTGCCGACGACAGATCAGTTGGCTGACATATTCACAAAGGCTTTCGGCAAATCGCAGTTCGATTATCTCCTTGTCAAGTTGGGCATTTTTAACCCTCATGCTCCAACTTGAGGAGGGTATTAGGAAAATATATCCTATTGTTAGGAAAATATATTCCATTCCATTTTAGCATATTTGTTAGAGTTGTATGGGGTATGAAGTTGTATGTGGTTAGGAGACTTTCTTATGGCTGGGGATTTGTTTCCTTTGTTTGGTAGGTCTCCTATTGTATGGTGGTTTCCTATTGTATTTTTACTACAGTATTTATATTGTTGGAGGATGAATGAAAAGAGAACAACTTGGCCTTAATCTTGTCAAGTATCGATCATCACAATTATGCTCATTTCCCCAAGAAGTTTGTTTTCTTTTTGAATTTCCTGCTGTCAAATTTACAGGGGGGTATTCAATCATGGATTTTAATAGACTCTGGAAGATTTTAAAGTCCATTAAAATATAGGGGCATTCAATTAAGGATTTAAAACAATAAAATGAAATCTAGGAGTATTCAAATATAGATTTTAAACGATTGTTTTATAATCCATTAAAATCATGGGGTATTCAATCATGGATTTTAAACAATACAATGAAATCTAGGGGTATTCAAACAGCAGAGGATTTTAATGGATTTGTTAACTTGATGGACTTTAAAGGACTTTGAAGGATTTATTTGTGATAGATATAAATATCAAAGTCATTTTCAAATCCGGCCTATTACCTTCGGATTTCAATTTCTCAGCTCCCTCTCTCCCACAACCAATGTGTCTCGAGAAACATCTTCTTCGATTCGGAAACACTCTGGAACTGTGACAGCTCCAGCAGTGCTCCTCCCCACCTCGTAAGGTTCTGGTCACATAAAAAATAGTAACTCAAATCATAAACAACGAAGAATTCAATTCATTTATAGCAGCATTTCATACAAACCCTAAGAGAACGAATTGTGTAGATATAAAATTCTTAGCGTTGCTTTGGGGTTTTGGTGTTGAATTTGGAGGAGTTTGTGTTTGAGTTGAGAAATTTGTGGTTTTTCTTGTAGATGTCTTGGTATGACCATGAGATTTTCGGCTCGAATCGTTGCTTGGGATCAAGAATTATAACATTTTGGAGGACTTGAGCTGGAGCTGAAGATTTGGGCTTAGTTGAAATGGCGTCTGGAGAAGGGAGGCGTCGTCATCATCATGATCTTGTACCTCTAGTTGCTTTGATTAGTAGGGAGTTGAAGATTGAAAAGATGGAGAAACCCAGTGTTAGATATGGGTGTGCTGCATAACCGAGGAAAGGCGAGGACTATTTTCTTCTGAAGACTGATTGCCAGAGTGTTTCTGGGAATCCTTCAACATCGTTTTTCTATATTTGTTGTATGTACCGTCCATTCACACTCTTTGCTTGTACTTTGATGATTGCTTTAACAACGTGCATATTTGGCCAGTGAAAACTGAGTCAGATTCAACCAATTGTGTAGAAATGGTAACTTTTGTTGTATGCTTCTAGCATGCTGAAGCTTCTCACATAGTGTAGCTGCTATTTTACATAATCACAAACCTTTTCATTTTCGTATATTGTATCACTTTTCCACTCCAAGTGCTTTTACAACCAAAAAGAACATACCTCGGTTATTCTTCTAGTGCATACTGTCACTTTCCACAGTATACCAAAGCTGAATCATTAATTTTGATGTGTGAGTAAGGACCAAGGTTATGGAATTTACAGTAAGTTACCGATTTACATGTTTGAGAACATTTAGCATATGTACATTCTTCAAAGTGTTTGGCCGAGTGGTTGGTTTCAGTTCAAATGTATTTTTTTGTTTGATACTCAGTAGAATACTTTATATTAACCGAATTTTAGGTATTTGATGGCCACAATGGAAATGCAGCAACAATTTTTACCAAGGAAAATCTGTTAAATCATGTATTAGGTGTGATGCCCCATTGTCTTGGTAGGGAGGAGTGGCTTCAGGCTTTACCTCGGGCATTAGTTGCAGGGTTTGTTAAGACGAACAAAGAGTTTCAAAGCAGAGGCATGGGCTCCCTCATTTTATATTTTGTATTGAAGTTTTATATTTAGTTATAAGAATGCTAAGCTGGCTTTCATTATCCCTCCTTGCAGGAGAGACTTCTGGAACCACTGTTACTTTTGTCATAGTTCCTTGCAGGGGGGTTATGCCTTTCGAGGTCGATTGGAGACATGGATGTTGGCGAATTTATAGTTCCTATACCCTATGTTAAACATCTTAAGGTGTGTGTATTTTTCTTGACTATACATTGATTTTCTTGGTTGATGATTTTCAATTTGTCAAGACCACAATTCTATTCTTGAATTCTAGTTATTTTATTTTATTTTTATATTTTAATCTTAAACAAAATTTTTAATTAATGAAAACAGTAACTCAGTGAAAGGGGAATCACTGAGAATCTGAGCAAATTCCTTTTATTTGTAAGTGACCGAATTGTGATATGGAATTGCTGGTGTTTATTGAGTTTCAAATCCTGACAGCTTCATTGGTAAATCAGCTGTCAAATGCAGGAGGAAGACTTATAATCACTTCTGATGGTATCTAGGATGCCCTAGCTTCTGAAAAGGCTGCAATATCTTGTCGTGGATTGCCTGCAGAGCTTGCTGATAAGCAAGTTGTTAAGGTGATTTAAACCAGTGACTGTTTTTTCTGGTTATTAATGCGTTCACATGAAGACTTTTTTATCCTGCATTGAATCACATGAAAATATCCAACTTCTTATGGGTTTTCATCAATGAGGGGCTAGTAGTTTGATAAGCTTGTTGAATAATGGCTTGGAACTTATTTTGATCAAGTTTGGTGGCTTACTAACAGGAAGCATTGAGGACTAGGGGGTTGAAAGATGACACAACCTGCATTTTAGTTGATATAATTCCTCCAGATAATTCACTACCACCTTCACCGCCTCCCAAAAAGCAAAATAAGCTTAGAGCATTTATATTCAGGAAGAGATCTCGTGATTTTGCAAATAAACTAGCAAAGAAGCTATCAACTGTAGGTATAGTGGAAGAACTATTTGAAGAGGGATCTGTGATGCTTGCAGAAAGGTTAGTATTGGTTATAATTCTGTGCATATTCTTTTCTCTTGCAGTATCATAAAATTTTCTACCAATGGCTATGACTATGAAAGTACCATAATATCCCTCTATGTGGCTATTATATTAAAGGGAACAAACTTAGAAATGTATAAAGCTCACCTTGTGCTTGTTATCTCTAAAGGTGAGGTGCATAGTTTTGCCTAAAGCTTGAAATTCAGTTTGTATGCATTAGATGTAATATTCACCTTGGCGAAAGATGTAATCGGCTATGTTTGGAGTCATTGGAGGCTATGTTTTAATGTAAAAGTTGAGTAGTAGTGTTTGATTGACAGTAGTAAAAAAAGGATAAAAACTTTTACTTCTTTTATGGTGTTTTAAGGAAAAACGAAAGCACGTGTCAGTGGGAAGTGTATTTGGTTTTCAAACCAATTCTCTAGTAATAAATAATAATAATGTGTTAAACTAAAATAATGCAAATTTGTTATATTGGAAATATAAAACATAAAATGTAAAAAAATGCGTCTAAACAATCCCATCCTTGGTCTCACTTATTCATGTTACTAGTGTTAGTGAACACATTGTTGTCATGCCTGTACATTTTCGCCCGACCCTTTTGGGTGGTTATTTTCCAATCCTCTTCCCGTCCTTGCTATCCTTGCTAATGACATAAGTGAATTAGCAGCAGATGACAAGGAGCTTTTTAGTCCATTACTGAAAATCCAATAATAACAATCAATTAAAATCCATAACAATCCTTTATAAAATTAAGAAAATCCAATAATAAAAATCCATTAAAATCCAGTGGATTCTGTAAATTCCACAAAATCCAATCACTTAAAATACATCAAAGTTCAGTGGATTCTGTAAACTCCTTTGAAATATTTTAAAATCCATGAGATTTTAAAATCTTTCACACTCTATTAAAATCCATGATTGAATACCCCCCTGTTAGCTTTAGCTGGAAATATCATATTTTGTTTAAAAGAAGTTATTCAAAGAGGACGACGTGAAGTAATGCTACCATGCACCAACCACGGAGCCCAAATGGTTCTAGAAATAGTACATAGATGTATCTTTATTCAGTATTAATCACAATGATCGAATTGACCAACATCCAACCAAGTATATATAAAGGTTTTTATTGATTATCAAGACATTCTAGATGTGCCCTCTAAGTATCAGAAGTTCTGAAGTTTTTAGGGGAAACTGTAGAACCATTTTAAGTTATAATACACTATAAGTAGTTGCACAATGACTTTATTTTTTTTTTTCTGCAGGATGTGATTATTGCTGGGACTGGAACAACATCAACCACGGTTCAATGGGCAATTGCAGAGCCGATGAAACAACCAGAGCTAATGAGAAAGGTAAAAAAAGAACTCGAGGAATTTGTCGATGGACAGCATAGTGGAAGAGTCACATCTCCCCAAATTACAATATCTAAATGCAGTGGTGAAGGAAACCCTTCGCATTCACCCAGTAACTCCTTTTTTAGTGCGTCAATGTCCAACATAATCACACGTCATCGGTGGTTATATGGTGCCCAAAGGTGTCCAAATCTTTTTAGACGTATGGGCTATACAAAGGGATCCAAGGTACTGGAACAACCCATTAGAGTTTCAACCTGGAAGATTCCTAGATTCAAGCAATGAATGGTACTGATCTTAGTTATTTTCCATTTGGGTCAGGAAAAAGGACATGTGTTGGAATTCCCATGGCAGAGAGGTTGATACCTTACTTATTGGCATCCCTTGTGCATTCATTTGACTGGGAATTGCCAAATAGAGAAGCCTTGGATTTATCAGAGAGTTTTGGAATCAGGAATTCTAAATGTCGAGGAAATAAGCGAGGAAACCAGCGAGGGGAGTGAGGTGGAGGGAGGGGAACTATTCACCCCCCTTGGGATGTGTGCAAGAAAAGTCAACGCGCCCATCCTGAGGGGACGATTGGTTCCCCTCCCTCCACCTCACTCCCCTCGCTGGTTTCCTCGCTATGTAGCCTTTCTCTTTTGGAATACTATTGACTAAGACAACGCCACTCATGGCAATCCCAATGCCTAGATTGTTTGGTTCAAAGCTGCATACTTGATAATGTAGAATCCTGGATATTTCACGTCACGTTTTGTAAAGAAAATTGTCTTAGTTAGAGTTTGATCTATGTGTTTAGCAAGAAGAATTTCCACAAATATCTTTTGTATTTATGGAATTTTGTGTGATAGTGTTTGGAAGTAATTCTTAATTCATCCAAGATTGACGTGGTTTTATGTTGTGGCTTTTGTGTGGTTTACATAAAATGAATCGAGTCAACAACCCCACAATAAAAAATACTAGAGAGCCAAGCCCCTAGCGCCAGGGATTCTCTGTGTGTGTTTGTATTCAATTGGTGGATTATGAGTATCTCTATGATAATGGAGGGTATTGAGGCTCCCTGGCGCAGGCCTGTGGCTCTCTAGACGGACTGACCCACAATATGTAGGAAGCATTTTTGGATGGGACGATATCAGATTTAAGTGCAGGCAACTGAATGTAGGGTCTCAGAAAACAGAGACGGATTCCATAGAAATGTGATTGGGACCTACCGCTTACGCTTTGACAATTAAGAGAGAACATTAGACTTCCATCCAAAGGTGATCGGGACCTAGTCTCACAATTTTCAGAGAACATTAGGCCGAAGATCAGGTTACCTCAACTCCTCTCCTCTCCCCTTTGATGCCTGTCGCTCTGGTCACTCTCCTGTTTATTTACTTTTTTGTGCGTGGATACGTTTTTTTTTTCTTTCAAACCAAGCGCAGTATCAAGCGAAATAAATAAAATGAATAAAATCAGCTTTCTTAGTAATATCAAAGCATTTATAGTATCCTAATTAGTTTGCTATATTTTAGAAATTAATTAGACTCTGCTATATGCCAATGTTATTCGTTTCTTAACATGAATGTTCAGCTAATTAAGTTGATTGTTCTAAGCAATTTATGACCTCATATGCTAAGTTTTATGAATCATTTGTCTTGAGCTTTTTATAATAACATGAGAGAGTAATATTTTAGTAAAATTAACTTGGTTAAGGTAGTCATTATGTCCGTCCAAAATCATAAAGAATAAAAATATTTTGTAATATAAATGTTGGTATCATCAGTCTGCCTTGATCCAACCATAATTTCTGTAAACAATTGCTTAGTACACTCATAGATTCCCATGGCATAAGATTCCATGCAACCAAACACACCCTCAGGTGACAGAAAATATAATCAGGTAGGCCCAACTCAACTACATAAGGTCAATCGGTTTTGTCATTTATATTTGTAGATTTATGGATAAAGTTGGATTTTTGGGTTATATGAACTGCCCAACTGTGATCTTTGCGCTTCAAATACAGCGATATCCCATTACACTTGTTGGTTACTTGTTTGTTATTTTAGTTTGACTGATTCGTTAAAGAGTATATTTTTTGGTAATATTGATAATGCAAGAATGCACCGACTTATAGAGTATTCTTACACATGTTGCAAGAATGCACCGATTCTGTATTGCGAGTTAAATATGTGTCGGATACAAACACGCGTTTGACATATATTTGACACGCGTTCAATTTGTTCGACTCGTTGATCTAATCGGCGACACAGTCAAAACACAGTCCGGACACGTTGTTGTTGTTTTTTTTTCCCAATTTTGAGTGCAAATAATGACCTAATTGTTCTTCCTCGCTGCATGGTCACACAGCTAAAAAAAAAGGAGATCGCAGGGTCGCACTGATAAAAAAAAGAGATTGAGGACACACAGAAGAGGGAGATCAAGGAAGAGAAAGGAGAGACGAGAAGAGTTTTTTTGGGTGCTTGCCGGTTTCCAGCGGCGATGTCGATGCCACGTGGAGATCTTCCGTCATCTATCGATTTACATGGTTTTGATTTCGAGGAGTGAAAGCAAGAAGAAGAAGAAGAAGGGGAAGAGATGAAGTGACTGACCTGATCGATTCCACCAAAAACTCTTCTAAGCTACTCATGACGGTGATGGTGGTGGATTCTTGATACTTGAACATGGGGACCCGGGGGGGGACGTCGATCTGGGCCATCGGATCTAATGGACAGTCCAGATCTGTGGATTTGAAAAAAAAAATCACACTTTTAACCGACTTTATCTCCTCCACCTCCACCACCACCAATTTATCAATCGCCACCTCCACCGCCCCCAACTAAGCTACAATTGGTGAAGTCAATTATTCGCAAACTCCTCATGTTCTTCTCCTTATTTATTCTCAACATGGAGAAACAACAACAAAGCAAGGATGGACGACAAGAAGTCAGAGTGGTGGATTGTGGCTGGAGAGATACACGAAATAGGAGAAAACGTGTCTCCAAGAGAAAGATTTGTGATACCCAAAGACAATCTCCCCAACAAGCGTCGAAAACAGATGAGAGGGCAGTTCATGCGTCGAACTCGGCTCGTGCTCAAGGAGTCCGAGTACGAGCCCTTCTGCAAATGCTACATTGAACTATATCAAGAACTTAGAGAGAATTGGGAGAGGCTTTATTGGGATGAAGGGTATTCAAAAACTTTGCCCAAGATCATGCTTACTATGAGTCTGCTGAAGATGATGACCTAGACTTTTCGCCATACAAGTGTTGTGCATTCTACCCTCTTTTTTTTTTTTTTCTTTTTTGTAGGTGCAGTAGCAGTTGCTTCATTAAATGGGGACATTTCTGCAACATTTTGATAGCGAAAGGGAAAAATTACTACTAGTCTACTACTGCATCACAGGAATTCAAACTTAGAGTTGAAGTTTGACCCTTCCAACTCAATTTTAAGATTCACACCATCAACATTCCCCACCATTCAAAGCCATTAAAGCAAGCTCTCAACAACATTCCCCACCATTCCCCACTTCTTTCACTACAACCACATTACAAGACAAAAATGCATGTCAAACATACCCATTTTCACGGTTTGCATAAAACTTGGTTTCAGCTCTCCTGATTTCATCTTCGATCTGAGAAGGGGAGATGGGGAGATGAAAGCTTTATCAGATCTATTTTTCAAACTTTTCTAGAAAGCTAGTCTCGCACCAAGCCAGCCCAATACCGTGACGCACTATTAAAAAAATCCTCTTTTGCGACGACTCTTAGCGTGACGAGGGAAGTTTTGTCACTAAACATTATCCTAGCATGATGACATATTTAATTTCGTCACGCAATTACAAAAAATAGCTAACTACTTAACGCGACGACCTGTTTCATCGCGTCAAAACCTCTTTCGCGACGAAGTTAAAGCCTTCGTCTCATACCTAATATGCAACAATGTGTCGTCGCTTAAAACCACATATTTTGTCACCCTAAAATACCTAGGGCTACGTGTCGACTACTTTGAACGACCAACTTGAATATCCTCAGGCGACACACTGTTTGGTCGCATAAAATGATTTTACGCGATGACCTGAAAATCATTGTCGCATCAAATATCTTACGCGACGCACTGGAAACCTTCGTCGCATCTAATATCTTACGCGACGAACAGGAAACCTTCGTCTACCAATATCTTACGCGACGAACAGGAAGCCTTCGTCACCTAAACTTTAAGCGACAAAGTATTGTCGCTTAAACCAAAATATTTTGTCACCCTAAAATACCTAGGGTTGCGCGTCGACCACTTTGAACGACCAACTTGAATATCCTCGAGCGACACACTGTTTGGTCGCATAAAATATCTTACGCGACGACTTGGAAAAGTTCGTCACAGCAAATATCTTACGCGACGACCTTGAAACCTTCGTCACATCAAATATCTTACACGACGAACAGGAAGCCTTCGTTGCCTAAACTATAAGCGACAAAGTATTGTCGCTTAAACCGAAATATTTTGTCACCCTAAAATACCTAGGGCTATGTGTCGGCCACTTTGAACGACCAACTTGAACATCCTAGGGCGACAAATGTTGTCGTCGCCTAAAAATATCTTACGCGACGAACTGGAAACCTCCGTCGCATAAAGTATTCACAACCAAGATTCGCCGCGTAAAGTGAGTAGGTTCATCGCCTAAAACATCCTGGGGCGATGAACGGTGTCATCGCACAAGCCCTGACCTGTTCATCTTCTCCACGAATTAGAATTTGATTTAAGAGTTCATTCATTTCCACTCACCAGTCCTTTTTAAGTTTCTCTATAGATGCATCTGCATCAACATCTAGGAGGTTTCCTTTTCGATCAGTTAATAGCACGGAGCTTGATCTCTGAAAATTTCTCTGCTCCTTGTGCACACATCCTGTAATAAATGCAAATAGTCATTTATGTTTCGACTTTATTTATGTTCCTATAAATTTTATTTAAGGGCTAGCAAGGGTTTTGGTTTTGTGAAATTTTGAATAGACTAGCTAGAACCTGGAAGATTTTGTTTGTTAGGTGAAATACATAGCTTTGAGATTGGAAAACTCCAACCTGGTTCTTGATGTGGCAATTGGAATGCATTTGAGGATAATATAACTTACAAAGTTTTGAATACAGTATAGATAAAAATAAGTTTCTATTGCTTATATGGGCAGTGTGTCTGGAACTTGGTCCTACTGCATAGCCTTAGATGTATGACTAACTTCGCCCTGGAAAGGGACAAGGTATATGTTAAACTGAGGATGTTGATTACAGGAATTGGCAGCAATGGAGACATTCATACTGCCATGCGCAAACGCTTATGTCCTAACTTGGCATCTTTTCCATTCGAAACATTTGGTTCTCATGTCTGAGCTTTTCAGTAATCAACCAAGTCTCTGAACTTTGAGAGAGATAATTACCTGGATACTCTCAGGTGAAGTTGAAATTACTTTCAAATGTTCTTCCTCCTCAATCCCCTTTTTAATCTCCAATAAGCTGTGATTTCTCCTTTAGTATAGGATTTGTTCTTCTGAAATATCACCGCAAAATTCCAGTCATAATCAAATGGAGTCTAAGACAGGAAATCAAAGAAATACTACCTACAATATGCCTTTTCATAAACAAATAGAGCAGAGGGAAGTTACCAATTTTTGGATCTGGGGAATGAGATCCCCAACCTGCCATTAGAGAACCCATGACTAAAAAACATTCAGTTATATTGGATCATTAACAACAATATCTTCCTTCAGTTAAGTATAAAAGGAATCCACTATTGAGCTAATAGCCTACTTCAGTTGTTTTTATCTTCAAAAAATCTAGAAGGTGACAGGCTTAAGTGTTTGTACTAGGATGCTGCTTGAAATCACCCCATCGATATATTTTTTTGCATGAGCTAATAGCCGACTTCAGTTGTTCGTAAGTATAATGTTATGATTCCATGATCAGTTTTGGTTGTTCCCCATTGATTCAATCTTTCTAAAGTTCCACCTCTTTTGATCTAATTTTGAATGAGTTTTCTGATAGTAGAGCTCCAATCTCTCTTATTGATTATTGTACTATAGTGATTTACATTTGCATATAAAAGCTAGACATGTACATTTATATCTCCTCTACATTTGCTGTTGAAATTCAAAATTTTTTGTTCCTCTTCCCCATTTATCCAGTTTTCTTCCTGAACCTTATGAAATTCATGTTTTCTCCTTCATTATACATTGTATAGTTAATGTATTGTTTTATACGATCTTCCACTGATTGCATCTATTTACTTTGTCTTCGTGTTACTTTGTAATTGTTGTGTTGTGTTTTTATTATTTTGGTTCAGATGGTTTCTTTGATTAAAAGAAAACGTAGGTCCGTAATTGTTGCTGATAGTAGTTCGATCATCACTCATTCGCCCAACGTAGCTCATTCCACCATTAATGCTCCCACTACAAGGGCTGCTTTTATCAGTACTCCACCAGTACATGGATCAAATGTTCCAGTAGTTGATCAATCTTCATCGTCTGGATTAGTTCCTCAAGTTCTCACTTGAGGAAGCACCAGACGAACAAACCGTTGATCAACGGCTTCTGAGATTGCACTCGAGACTGTAACCATGACAGGGGATGTAAACCCCTCCCCCCTAAGGAGATGGAGAGCTCCCTAGAGGTAATAAACTTAAGTTTTCCTCATCATATACGACAAATTGATTTTTTTTTACAACAGCAAAGAAAACGAGGGGCCCTGTAGACAATTAAAATCCCAAATGATCACACGAACCACTAACACACGCATTCTCGTAGTGTGGGATCCTAGTCATCGTCGCTCGCAATTGGCGAAGATTAATAGCTTGTTGGTGCATGACATCGGTGCAATCATTCGCAACCATTGCCCGATGACATCCTCATCTTGGAGTGAGGTCAAGCCCGAGACGCAGGCTGAGGTGTTGGACATGCTCACAGTAAGTTTTAGCCATTCATCTCAACCTTTAATAATTAAAATCTTTATAATGCAGAAAGTTTTTAAGGTTTTGCATGTTTATGCTTATATTTTTACATGATTTGGTATAACTTATCTCTTTGGGCCTTAATATTCTCTAATAAATATTATTTAAAATTTCAGGTTAACTTTGAGTTTGACATGAATGATCCAAACATTCATGAATATATCACCGGTACGTGCGTGGATCGATACAGGAATTGGAAGCATGATTTCCATCGATACTTCCAAACATTTTCTGATGTGGATAGTGCTAAGGCACAACCCCCAATCGAATTGGAGCATAGGCCTGATGAGTGGGTGTGGTTGTGCGATCATTTTCGAACTCCCACATTTCTGTAAAGCATTAACGTTTTATTTAATTAAAATAAACATATTTATTTTTATATATGTAATAATGCATATGTTTAATATATATTTTGAATAATTATACAGAAAAGATCTGAGGTGAACAAGGCGAACCGACGTTAAAAGAAAATTTTACATCACTCTGGTTCATTGCCTTTCTCTTACAGTGTGGAGGAACGACGTCTAGTAAGTGAACTCATGTTTCATTTCATTATTTTATTTTTAGTTAATACATTCAATTAAATGTTTATATTAGTTGGTTTATTATTTTAACAATGTTTTGTAGGAGGGTTCAAAATTCCCATAAATCGACATGTTCAAGGATGTTTATGCACTACCTGGCAATGAGGTGGTCGTGAAGTTGCATGTTTTATTCTTTGTATTTTTGCATGTTGTCACTTCTATTGTTTTAAAAGTTATTAATTTTTAATAATTTTTTTAATCAAGGAAACGATGGTGGAGAGGTGGGATGCCTACATGGAGTGAGTGGCCTCGCAGCATCCTCCGGGAACTCCATTGGAATAGCTCACCACGGACAATCCTGATGCAGGATTACATATTTTGACAAAGACATTAGAATCGCTAGGTCCAAGGCTCGGAAAGATTGTTCGGTGGATGGGAAAAGCTAAAGTTCGTGAGGTCAACTCCTCATCTTCAGCTTCGCAGCGGTCAGTCGGAATCGTTTCATCATTACACTCGAAAGTGGAGGAATTACAGAATGAGTTAAATGCTGCCAAAGGGCGTGAGGCCGAGAGGGAGGCCCGAGAGGGGGAACGACAAGCACAAGAGGCAACTAGGTGGAGTATGTTATTAGAGGCTTTCCAACAGTCGGGGATTAATTTGTCGAGCCTCCCGCTACTGTCGACAAACCATCATCAACCACCACATCCCTAAAAATTGTATTGATGTGTTTTTTTAATTTGCAACTATACAGTACGGTTTAAAAATTCTAATTTGTAATGGATACATTATGATTTTACATTATTAATTTTTAAAGTTAATAGTATTTAAATAAATTAGCCAAACCTTTCTATGCGTGAGACGATTCAATTAATAAATATTTCAAATTTAATTAAAATATTTCAAAATTATTAAACAGAACTTTAAGCGACAAAAATTTTCGTCGCATAAGAATAGATCAAGCGTGTTTGGATCGACGTAACCTGTGTGACAACATTAGAGTGATGAATATTGTTGTAGCGTAAAGAATATCTTGTGCGATAAAAGGTTCGTCACCATTGAGTTAAGCCGACAAAGTCTAACGCGACGAAAGAGATCGTCACGATTGAGTTATGCCGACAAAGTTTAATGCGACGAAATGGTTAATCGCGTAAGTTTATTTTGCAAGAATAACAATTCTATTTCTTGCGACAAAATTAGCGTCGCGCAAAATAGTATTACGCAACGCACCCTTTTGCAACGATCTTTGGTGTCGTCGCGCAAAGACCTGCGAGACAGAGCTGTGGTGTCGTTGCTCAAAAAGGATTTTGTAGCGACGAAGAGTTATTTTCGTCGCGCAAAGACTAGCTGTGGTGTCGTCTCGCAAAAAAGGATTTTGTAGCGACAAAGATTTATTTTCGTCGCACAAAGACTTGCGAGACAGAGCTGTGGCGACAACCTTTGCGCGACTAATATTTTGTCGCCCAATATTTATGGCGACGAAATGTTGTCTATAGCGAAAATTTTGACTACGTCCCTAAAGGCCTTTTTTTTTGTAGTGACGCCCCGATTTTCAAAGAAAAGAAAATCTCAAAATCCACTAGTGGTGGTGGGGGTGGTGGTGGTGAACTCACTGGTGGTTGTGGTGGAGGTGGGGGAGAGAAAGTCAATCGGTTAAAAACTATGATTTTTTTTTTCAAATCCACAGATATGGACCGTCCATCAGATTCGATGACCCAAATCTATGAACTGGAGCCCCCCCCCCGGGTTCTAAACATGGTGGGAGTAGTGGAGATATTAAAGAAGAAAGTGGCACTACAAAAAAAAGGCCTTTAGGGACGTAGTCAAAATTGTCGCTATAGACAACATTTCGTCGCCATAAATAATGGGCGACAAAATATTCGTCGCGCAAAGGTTGTCACCACAGCTCTGTCCCGCAAGCATTTGCGCGACGAAAAAAAATCGTCGTCGCTACAAAATCCTTTTTGCACGACGACACCACAGCTCTGTCTCGCAAGTCTTTGCGCGATGAAAATAAGCTTCGTCGCTACAAATGCCTTTTTGCGCGACAACACCACAGCTCTGTCTCGCAAGTTTTTGCGCGATGCAACTAAATCTCCGTCGCTACAAAACCCTTTTTGCGCGACGACACTCTCACAAATCTTTGCGCGACGAAAATAAATCTTCGTCGCTATGGAATCCTTTTGCGCGACGACACCAAAGATTGTTGCATAAGGGTGCGTCGCGTAATACTGTTTTGCGCGACGCTAATTTTGTCGCAAGAAATATAATTTTCTTCATGCAAAATATACTTACGCAACGATCCCTTTCGTCGCATTAAACTTTGTCGGCATAACTCAATCGTGACGATCCCTTTCGTCGCGTTAAACTTTGTCGGCTTAACTCAATGGTGACGAACCTTTTATCGCACAAGATATTCTTTACGCGACAACAATATTCATCACTCTAATGTTGTCACACAGGTTACGTCAATCCAAACACGCTTGATCTATTCTTATGCGACGAAAATTTTTGTCTCTTAAAGTTCTGTTTAATAATTTTGAAATCTTTTAATTCAAATATTTAATTTAATTAAATTTAAAATATTTATTAATTGAATAATCTCACGCATAGAAGGGTTTGGCTAATTTATTTAAATACTATTAACTTTACAAATTAATAATGTAAAATCATAATGTATCCATTACAAATTAAAATTTTTAAACCGTACTATATAGTTACAAATTAAAAAAACACATCAGTACATTTTTAAGGATGTGGAGGCTGATGATGGTTTGTCGACAGTAGCAGGAGGCTCGACAAATTAATCCCTGACTGCTGGAGAGCCCCTAATAACATACTCCACCTAGTTGCCTCTTGTGTTTGTCGTTCCCCTCCCGGGCCTCGCTCTCTGCCTCACGCGCTTTGGCAGCATTTAACTCATTCTGTAATTCCTCCACTTTCGACTGTAATGATGAAACGATTCCGGCTGAGCGCTGCGAAGCTGAAGGTTAGGTGTTGACCTAACATACTTTAGCTTTTCCCATCCCCCGAACAATCTTTCCGGGTTTTGGACCTAGTGATTCCAATGTCTCCGTCAAAATATGTAATCCTGCATCAGGATTGTCCATTGTGAGCTGTTCCAATAGAGTTCCCGGAGGATGCTGTGAGGCCACTCGCTCCATGTAGGCATCCCGCCTCTCCACCATCGTTTCCTTGATTAAAAAATTTATTAAAAATTTATAACTTTTAAAACAACAGAAGTGACAACATGCAAAAAATGCAAAGAATAAAACTTACATACAACTTCACGGCCACCTCATTGCCAGGTAGTTCATAAACATCCTTGAACATGTTGATTTCTGGGAATTTTGAACCCTCCTACAAAACATTGTTAAAATAACAAACCAACTAATATAAACATTTAATTGAATGTATTGACTAAAAATAAAATAATGAAATGAAACATATGAGTTCACTTACTAGACGTTTCCTCTACCCAGTAAGAGAAGGGCAATGAACCAGAGTGATGTAAAATTTTCTTTTGACGTCGGTTCGCCTTGTTCGCCTCGGATTTTTTCTGTATAATTATTCAAAATATATATTAAACATATGCATTATTACATATATATAAAGCTTTCTAATGGTTAGTTGATTGTTTTGATAGATATCAAAGGAATCCCTGACTCAGTGTCATGCTGAACTGTAGATAAATGAAAAGCTAATAAACATGTCCTATGCCAACAGAACAAGAAAACTCACTAAACTAAATAAATGAAGACGGTCTTTGACAATCTCATGTTATTCAAAATGAAAAGGAAGTTCAAGATGATGCCTTACCATATGGTATTCATAGATGCAGTAACTTCCTAAACTTCCAGAAGGTAAATCAAGAGGGTACCCAGTTTGAATAAATACCTGCACAATTATTGCCAAGAAAGTTTAGTCAGTGAAAAAGAAGTCCAAGTGATGCGAACAATATCCATGCATAGACCTGCCTGAAAGAATTATTAACAAGAAAAAAAAAGAACATTTTAACTCTTCTGCTATATATCTTCCATGTAAAGTTCATCCAACATACATAGATGTCTATGTCAGTGTCTGTGTGCATGAGTACATATGTTGAGCAGAACATTGTCAAAAATCTGAAGATCTCAATAAACCAGTAGCTTCTCAATTTAGTAAAACCATGAAACTTTAGAAACTTAATGACAACCATACATCAGGATTTTTCTCCATCTCAGCAGGGAGGGCTCCAACGGTTCCAGGATGCAACCTAACATCATCATCCAGGAACAATACATACTTACTATCTTTGTGCATCTTCTCAACGCCAACCTGTACAATGCAACAAAAACTATAATGAAACCCATGTCATGTGCTCTTAATCACTATGAGAGAACAACACACTTGCAAAACTCTGCTCAATGATGTTCCTAGACATCAGATTAGTTACTGCTTTGGATTGGAATGGTACACAAGAATCATGTCTTGGATCTTATAATTTAATCATTATACCTACTATCCCAATGAAAAAAATTATATTCCACTTGGTTAGGACTCCAGATCCCTGAATAAAAAAAAAAGGGAAGACAGAAGAGGGATAAAATCTCTGGAACATTTGTCCATAGGAATTTCTTATACAGAACATGTTCTTACATTCTTTATTACTTAGACAGGATGAGAAGGTAAGACACTTTACATACTAACTGATTGTGAATTTTTTGACTGCATGTGGTAGACAACCCAGCTGCAATAACCTTGACATCAATGTTATCCTGGAAACAGAAACCATCAATCAGAAAATAGAAATAACAGGAATAATAACAGATTGACAAAAGTTAACATGCACATCAGAAAAAAATTATATTCAACTATCAGTTTCTAAGTCACCAGATTTAACACATGCTCCAAGCACAAACACAATGGTGACCTCATTTATCTCAAAACCATAAGATTGCATTTGCCTTAGCAGTTCCAATGCCTTCTCACATTGGCCATCATGCCCATACCCAGCTATCATAATGTTCCAAGAAACAACATTAACTTTGGGCAAGTTTACAAAAATCATATCAGCTAAGTCCATACTTCCATGCTTTGCATACATATCAAGCAATGAATTGCTTACGTGGATATCATTTTCAAACCCAAGTTTAACTGTTAACCCATGAACTTGTAGGCCATACTGTTTAGATGAGAGAACCCCACACTTTTGACTATAGGAACCTGATTCTCCAGCTATTCCTCTAGCACAAACACCAAGAATGCTCGACAAGGCAATGGCGTCCATCCTAATCCCAAACTGATGCATCTTTGAAAACATTTTCAGTGCCTGGTCGACATGATCAGTATTTGCTAACCCACCAATCATTGCTGTAAAGGAAACCTCATTTGGTCGAGACATCTCATTGAAAGTTCGAACTGCATCCCCTGTACTCCCACACTTAGCATACATACCCACCAACGCATTTTCCACATACATATCGCTATTAAGACCAACTTTAATAACATGAACATGACACCTCCTACCATGTTCTACAGCTACAAGACTACCGCAAGCACTGAAAACGCCAGCAAAAGTAAATAAAGTAGGCATGAAACCCTCCCCATTCATCATATAATACAACTCCACCGCCTTCTCTTCACATCCATTATGCGCCAATGCGCTGATCATAGTATTCCACGAAACAGTATTCCTCTCAGGCATTTCCACAAACAAGTCGTACGCTTCTTCGACCATGCCATTTTTGGCAAGCACACTAAGCGCATTCCATGAGTACACATTCCTTGCAGGCATATTACTAAACACTTTGAACGAAGAATCAGACCGACCACAATTAGAGTAGAACTCGATGAGCCTGTTGGGTAAAAAAACATCTTGGAAGTAGTAGCCATTTCTCAGGATGTGTGAGTGGAGAAATGGCTACTACTTCCAACCTATATATAAAATTATTTATCCACCCCCTCCTCCCAATCTCAATTGTAAACAGATCATCATCCTTCGAATAAACCAACATTATACATGTTGAACCCATCAGATTAGATAGTGTATTTCTATTCAACTGAAAGGATCATTATGATTTAAGAAATAAAATATGGGAATCAGACCTCAAAGGCACTTTTCAGATGAGTAAGCTCCTTGTCCAAGTCGTTGATGGCCTGGTTGTATGCTTGCATTGGCGAGGATTGGCTGGTGGTGTGAATCTACAAATACCCATTACACACCAATCAAACTCAATCATAAACCAAATCAAGATTAATAACGACAACATTATCGATGATAATAAAGCATCAACTTTTAACAGAAAACAAAAAATAAATAATGAACTCGCAATGAAAGAAAAACAGGATTACACACAAGACATGCTAGTGAAGTAGAAAATAAATATAACACTGAACCTGACAATGACTTTGTATTGAAGAGGGTGAGGAAGCTTATATCCAGCAAACAAGACATTTGGGTCTCTATGCAATTGCCTGTTTTATCATTCAAAGTGAAAGCAAGAGTGAGAGAGAAAGGAATCAACTACTAAGAACCAAACGAAATTGATCACGAATGAACGAGAGGAGACGTGGGTTTGAGTTTTGATAAAATGGGCTTGAGTTTGCGCAACGAAAACTTCATCGCTATATATCAAACAATTCGTCGCGTCGGTATTCAAAATTTCAGCACCAATTTTTTTGCCGCCAGAAATATTCTAATTTCTTGTGAAATATTTCACCCCAATTTTTTTGCCGCCAAAATATTTTAAGGGGGGAGCATTTTGTGCGACAAAATATTCTAATTTCGTCACACAAACATCACATTTGTTACATTTGTTTATTTTAGAGAAAATTTTTTATATCATTATTTAATTAATTAATTGAACTTCGACATACATTTAACAAATTTATGGTAAAAAAATTTATAGTACATTAACAAATTTAATTAAATGAACTAACAAAATACATAATATTATTAACATCTTGTAAACGACCTAACAAATTATATTCCTTCAAATGTATTTAATCTGAATTAGTAGAGTAATCACTTTCGACTTCTTCTTCAAATTCATCTGACATGGTTGCCTCGGATTCTCCAAAAACTCCATCTTTTGCAGGTGATACCTCAACATCATATTCGTCATCAATTGGAGGAAGTTCAACAAATAACTCAAATGGATGTTGGATAATGGGAATGCTTGAAGATGGATTCTCTTGATCAACGGTGTCGTCATCACTGTGGTCATCAGAAGCCTTTTCAGGAATGTCCCATATACTTATGTGTTGGATCGTCTGAACTACTTTCCATCCACCACCGGCTTTAGGATCATCTAGATAAAAAATTAGTATCACGATTATCGGGATGTTTGCCAATTTGACCAAATTTCAAGCTATTCAACTTAGCCAAAATTTCATCCCCCGACCATTCTCTAGGTCTAGTGTCATTCTCCATTTTTTCATCAAAGTCCACCTTATTTGTTCGCCACTCGTGATCCTGGGGCAACCATCTACGGTGACCCATATAACAAACCTTTCCCGCGTGCAAATCAGACGTTACATCATCGTTGCATATCGGACGTGCCTTATAGCCCTGGATGATCGGGAATAAACATTTGATTATCGTTGCATATCGAACATGCCTTATAAACGTTACACTATTTTCCCATAAGTCTTTTAACTCATCAACCAACGGCCGCAAATAAACATCAATGTCCTTTCCAGGATGATCGGGAATTAATAAAGTCATCATTGTAAATTCTTTTTTATACTCATCCAAGGGGGCAAGTTATAAGGAACAACAACGACAGGCCAGATGCTGTGAGTAGAGCTCATATTCCCGAACGGATTAAATCCATCAGTTGCAAGCCCCAATCTGACATTGCGCGGGTCTTCTGCAAAATCGGGATACATAAAAATTATAAGGAGAAAAAAATCGGGTCTTCTGCAAGTTATAAGGAAAAAAATTAGCAATTTCCTCACCGTTTTCCAAGTGAAAGAGAGAGAAGATTGGAGGTGCGGCCGGCGACACAAAGAGAAGACAAAGCCTAATTAAGTGCTAGAAGCTTGGAGTATATAGTGAGAGAAATCAATCGAGCAAAGAAAAAGAATAAAATGAGAAGAGAAAATAGTGAAAAACGCACACCTGATTATTATAATTCGTGGAGAATATGAACATGTCAGAGCTTGTGCGACGAACCTGCTCGCTTTAAGCGACAAATCTTTGTTAGGAAGACTTTATGCGACGAAGCTTTCCCATTCGTCTCGACAGATATCTTCAGGCGACCACAAAGTTTGTCGCCCTAGGATGTTTTAGGCGATGAATCGGCTCTCTTTAAGCGACGAATTTTTGTTGCGAGTATTTGATGCGACAAAGGGTTCCTATTCGTCGCGTACGCTATCGTTAGGCGACGACGATGTTTGTCGCCCTAGGATGTAAGCCTTTAGGCGACGAAGCTTTCCAATTCGCCGCGTAAGATATCTTCAGGCGACGACTAAGTTTGTCGCCCTAGGATGTTTTAGGCGATGAACCGACTCTCTTTAAGAGACGAATCTTTGTTGTGAGTACTTGATGCGACAAAGGGTTCCTATTCGTCGCGTACGCTATCTTTAGGCGACGACGACGTTTGTCGCCCTAGGATGTAAGACTTTAGGCGACGTAGCTTTCCAATTCGTCGCGTACGATATCTTCAGGCGACGACAAAGTTTGTCACCCTAGGATGTTTTAGGCGATGAACCGGCTCTCTTTAAGCGAAGAATCTTTGTTGTGAATGTTTGATGCGACGAAGGGTTCCTATTCGTCGCGTACATTATCTTTAGGCGACGACGACGTTTGTCGCCCTAGGATGTATCTTTGTTGGGAAGACTTTAGGCGACGGCGCTTTCTAATTCGTCGCGGAAGATATTTTGTTGTGAATACTTGATGCGACGAAGGGTTCCTATTCGTCGCGTAAGCTATCTGTAGGCGACGACGACATTCGTCGCCCTAGGATGTATTTTTGTTGTGAATACTTTAGGCGACGAAGCTTTCCGCTTCGTCGCGTAAGATATCTTTAGGCGATGACAAAGTTTGTTTCCCTAGGATGTTGTTCAAAGTGGCAAATTGTAGGCGACGAAGGCTTCTGGTGCGTCGCGTAAGCTATATTTAGGCGACGAAATAGTGTGTCGCCCGAGGATATTAAAGTTGGTCGTTTAAAGTAGTCGACACATAGCTCTAGGTATTTTAGAGTGACAAAATATTTGGTTTTAAGCGACGACACGTTGTCGCATATTAGGTATGCGACAAAGGCTTTAACTGCGTCGCGATAGAGGTTATGACGCGACAAAACCGCTCGTCGCGTTAAGTAGTTAGCTATTTTTTGTACTTGCGTGACAATATTAAATATGTCGTCGCGCCATGATAATTTTGAGCGACAAAACTTCCCTCGTCGCACTACGAGTCGTCGCAAAAGGGGACTTTTTTAGTAGTGTGGGTTGGTTGATTATCAATGTTTGATGGTAACATTTTTTACTTGTTGATTGATGGATGGTGTTGGTCGTATGGTGATGGTACAGATTAATGTGGTGTGTTGTCTTGATGAGGAGCCCTTCTAGGGAGCGAGGGATGGGCAGTAACCACTCATCCACCTCGAGATAAGTGTATCAACCTCAAGATGCATGATATCACTTATCTCGAGGCAAATGGGTGGCTTCCACCCATTTCCCTCGTTCCCTCCCTCGACCCCTAGAATTTTCACTTGATGAGATATGTTGTGGGAGAGGGGAGAGCACAATTTCGGTTGTTGTGCTGGCCAGTTCTGAGTATACCAAAGAAAACAAAAATGAAGTAAATATTGAAATATTGCCAAGAAAAAAAAGATGTCAATTCATTTTGGTATGTTATATTGTCCTTGTAGTTGAATATTTTTGCAAAATCAGGATTGTAGTTAGTATTAAACTATAATATTTTTTTATATGCAAAAGATAAATTTGATGAGTACATGAATTGACATAGACCAAGGTCTAATTCACAAAAAAAAATTCATCTATAGAGTTATATCAATTGTAATTAGTCTCTCTTTGCTTCAAATTTTTATTTTTCTCTCTCCCTCTCCGGACATCAATAGTCGAGTCTGGAGGTTTTCTCTTCATCATGTCTAAAATCTTCGTGCAAGTTTTCCTTCTTGTGCTTTTCCATAGGTTATAAATGATGACTACAACACATAGAAACGTGTCGGTCTTTAAAAGAATGTATTTAAACTATTAATTAATATTTATGTTAAATATTTTTAACAAATATATAAATATAAAAATAAGGTTTGATGTGTCGCCGAGTCCTATTTTTTGAAAAATTATCAAGTTGTCGTGTCGTATTTGTGTCCGACACGACACACATATCCGAGTCAGTGCATCCTTGTGATATTGCCTTGCCAATTTCCTTTTGATTTTATGCTTTGGCTCTGGCCAAGTACCCTTTGAGGCCTTGACAAAATACAAAGTATATACTCAATTAACTAATCTATCTTAATAATTTTTATGTTTTTGAATTCTAATCGACAACCGCTGGTCTTGATTCTTTTTCATTGGTTTCAAACAAAGTGATGATAGATAAATGACAAGATATTTTTTATTGCGGTGAGACTGTCGTGTTATGTTTGTTGCATATGACCATCGCTCTGCACATTGATACAAACGTTTTGATAAGGATTCACCTTATTCTTTTAGCTAATAGGGAAAGATTTTCATTGAAATAAGATACATCCATGCTTATAAGTACTTGTAGTTTCTATCAAAATTCTAATTATCTGAATTCCATAATTAAATAAACCATCATGATTTTCAATCCCTTGTTATCCAAGTCACAGTTGAGCAATCAGAAGGATGAGTTCACAAAACCAGCACTCATGCTTCTGATCGCATTACTTGTGATCGCATGGTACAACTGGCTAATCAAGCCATACATGAACAAGAACCCACCATTACCACCTGGTCCTCGTGGTCTGCCGATATTTGGTAACCTTCCATTTCTGGATTCCAATCTTCATCATTGCTTGGCTGAGCTAGCCAAGACTTATGGCCCCGTCATGAAACTCAAACTAGGTACAAGGCTATGTATTGTGATCAGTTCACCCTCTGTTGCAAAAGAGGTTCTTAATGACCACGATCTTGTGTTTGCAAATCGTGATGTGCCAGCAGTATCTGTTAGGGGTTCATATGGTTGTGCTGACATAGTATGGTCACCCCATGGTGACCACTGGCGCATGTTACGTAAAATTTGTGTAAGAGAGCTGTTGAGTAATATGAGGCTGGAGTCTCTCTATGGTTTACGCCGAAGAGAGGTTCGGAACATGGTGAGTGAAGTTTATTCCAAGGTAGGAGAGCCAATTAATATTGGTGAACAAGTTCTTCTTACCATGTTCAATGTTATGACCAATATGTTGTGGGGTGGTACACTTGAGGGTGAAGATAAGAACCGAGTGAGGTCCGAGTTTAAGCAGGTGATGGATAAACTCGTAAGGCTTTTGGCGGAGCCAAATGTATCAGATCTTTGGCCAATTCTTTCTGTGTTTGATATACAAGGCGTTGAGCGTAAGATGAAGAAGTTGAACCAATGGTTTGATCAGATATTTGACTTTGTTATCGATAAACGTATGAAAATGAAGAGTGAAGGGAAGTTGGAAGATGAAGAGAATAAAGATTTTCTGCAGGTTTTGTTGGAATTCATAGATCATGGGGATCACAAGCTTCCCTTCACCACAACCCACATCAAGGCCTTGTTCTTGGTACTTTCTACTCTTTCCTTTTTTCCTTTTAATCAAATATTTGATTTTTTTTTTTTTGGAACTTCTTTAATTTATTTCCTTTTGAATGATCAAAATTTTAATTCTGACACATTTGTTTATTCAGTAAATTTGATTGGAAATTAAATGGAGTCAAATTTTTTAGATGTGACTTTGTGGTTACTTTGTTTGATTTGTCACAAGAAAGGCAAAAAATATTTTAGGGCATTTATAGAAACAATTTCTATCAAAATCAAGTCGAATTACATTCATTTATATCAATTAATTTATTAAACATATTATTGTATTTTTGTTAGTGCCTATATATCAGAACTACTCTACAACTGCCAGTAAAATAACTTCTATGATCCTGAAGAATCAGAAAACTGCATTTTGTCAACAGGACATCATGGGAGCAGGAACAAAATCATCATCAACTACAGTAGAATGGGCGGTAGCAGAACTAATGAATCAGCCAAAGCTAATGAAGAAAGCTCAAGAAGAGATAGAAGAGATTGTGGGGATGAATAATATGGTAGAAGATTATCACTTGCTCAAACTGCATTACGTGACTGCAATAGTAAAAGAAACGTTACGTTTGCACCCAGTAGGTCCACTCTTGATCCCTCGAGCTCCAACTGAGTCACGTATCATTGGTGGCTACATGGTTCCGAAAGGTTGCAAAGTCATGGTGAATGCATGGGCAGTACATAGAGATCCCGAGTTTTGGGAGAACCCATTGGAATTTCGACCAGAGAGGTTCCTGTGTTCATCTGGTGAATGGGATTTTAATGGTAACAAATTCAGTTATATTCCTTTCGGTGGAGGTAGAAGAATATGCGTTGGAATCCCAATGGCAGAGAGGATGGTACCCTACTTGTTGTCAACACTGTTGCATTCATTCAATTGGAAATTGCCAGAGGATACGAAGCTTGATCTGTCAGAAACGTTTGGGTTAGAGTTAAGGAAAACAACACCATTGTTTGCCTTCGCCACACCAAGATTATCTGATCCCAAGTTATATACTTCAAGAATACAAGTCCCGTGATGCATTTTCACTTATGTTCTCAGAAGGGGCTTCCCGTGGTTTACTTCTCTCTAAATATGGTATATAATTGGTTCTAAAAGCATGTTGAAGCTGTATGTGATTGCAGATGATATAGCTATAATTTATTAAGCTAGTTATTTTTTCTTCAAAAATATGTGTAGGTTGCTCTGTGGTGAACTTTCATGGCCTTTCCAAGTTTAAAGTAAAGACGTGTTACGGTACTGGAGTGTTGTAATGAAAGGTATTGAGTTTGTGCTCTAATTCTTGAATATCCACGTATTTATACAAGTGTCAAGTTGGTCAATTTACTATACAATTATCTATAATCTACGTATAGTACATGAGGGAATTCATCATGTCATAGATTGAAGACGAGCAATGGAAAATGAAGAAGGAATACGAAAAGAAGAGAGATTATTTGCTATATTGTTACAATTTATAGATTATAAGGAGTAGGGTTGTTTATGGTTTGGTTTAGTTCGGTTTCAACATGAAACATCAAACACAACCATATCAATCAGTTTGACAGAAATCCATACCAAACCGTACATAGTGAAATTGAACCAAAATAAAATTCAATTAACCAGAAAATCAATCCGAACCGAAAAAAAACTATGTATTATATATTAATTGGTATGATGATACACCAAAATGTCCTCTCTTGTACACCGTACACGTGTCATGATGATCTTGAGAAATAACAGGCCCAAGCGTTAGCCCAACACTGATCCGGCCCAAGCGGTTTCAAACCCGCACAACGTAGTCTGCCAGACGGACCAAAATCACTACAACCTGCTAAGCCCATGTGTCTCAAACCTATCTCCAATACCCGTAAGCCCTATTAAGGCAATAATCTCAGGGATCAGCTTTGGACAGGCAAGACAGCAGCACTTTGCTTCCAACTAGGAAGCAAATATAGAGTATACGTCGCATATGAAAACTTCTATCTAAGGACAACACTCTAATTGGGAACTATCTCCCGCGCATCTAGGAGCACAAGTCTAACAAGGAAACTTCCCTTCACAGAAAAACTCCTAATTAGAGAAGGATCTCCACGAAGATCTTTTTCCCTAAACTACGCCACCGATGGCCTGGTCGAACCAGGACTCCAGCACTATAAATAAGACATGAAGTTAGTAAGCTAAGGTATGCTACAAATTCCCAATTTACAACATTATGCCTTCCTCAAGTCCTATCTGATTTTAGCATCAGAGTGTCATCGGCCACCATAAAGGTTGTTTGTGGCTCACGTGCATTCCTTGTGTAGATCAGCAGGGACAAAAAATCGACTGCATCAGTTTGGCACCATCAATGGGGAACGACAAAATTCCTAACTAATCACTAGCATCATCACTATTTAGAATACAAGAAGACGGTGAGAACCAAATCATGCAACAATGGAGAACAAGGGGATACGTCAAAAGCTCAATTGGTGCTACCACCGCTCCTAGGAGTGCTGGTGACACGTGGGAAGCAGTCTCACACCCCCGCGCCAGTAACAACAACGATATATCCCAGGATGGATTTATTGTCGTCACAAATAGAACAAATCGCTGAAGCGGTGGAAATTCTCATACAGCAAAACCCTCCACCTGCCGATGAAAATCAGGAGCAGTGTAGATCCCAATCTCTAGAGGACAACAGAGAGTAGGCACTTGAGAGTATAGCCCCTCCTAGTTCTCATTGGACTAGAGATGGTGGCGCGGTCAACGCAAACCCGACCTTTAGGGTAGACAAGCTCGCCCCATAGAACCCACGCGAGAGGCTTACAACCTATACGTGCTATACCGCCTCTGCGATCCCTCGTTCATGGACTGTATCATGAACGAGGCTCTACCGATTAAGTTCAGCCCTTCAAAGCTCAATTTCTATGACAGGACTGGTGACCCGTTCAACTACTTGCATCATTATCAGCATGTAATGGCGCTCAAAAAAGGTTTCGAGTTGATGATGTGCAGATCGTTCCTTACCAACTTGAAAAAGTCAGCACTGACATGGTTTCACAACCTCCCGCCAAAGTCGATCGACTCATTCAAGACACTGACCAAAGAATTCCTAACTCGCTTTTTCGGAAGCAACGAATCAGGAAAGGCCCACACTACATACTCTCTGAGGCAGAAGTCTAACGAAACACTAAGAGAGTATGTCACGCACTTTAATGAAGAGTTGACACTCATTGATGGCTACAGCAACGACACAGCCATAATGGCTTTACCACGACTTTAGAGAGGGAAAGTTTTACAACTTCCTCACCTTGGAACCCCCTGGATATGGAAAAACTCCTAAAGGGCACTCAGAGGTACATCACCCTGGAGGAAATGAGAACCGAAAAGAAGGAAACTGAAGTAGAAAAGAAACCCTCCATTTCCAATGACAGAAAGGAAGGAAAATTGCGAGAAGACGAAGAAAGGAACAAGCGAAAGTGCAACGACAACAGGTCGGACTCTGGTCGTGCTAGGCCAAAGGAATCTTCCAACTACGTTGGATCCAGATCTATGACCCCCTTCAGTTCTAGCTTATCGGACATCCTTAATTCCATGAAAAATTTGGAAGATCTGAAGTAGCCCCCAAAGCAGTGCGGAGACCCCTCCAAATTGCTCATACCACAAGGAGGGTGGCCACGACACCAACGACTGCAAGAGTCTGGTATGAGATCGGATACTGGATTCGCAAGGGAAAGCTAAAGGAATTCTTGGGTTCAGAGAAACGACATGACCAAACAAGGAAAAGGAGAGAGGCGGTTAAAGAGTTGAAAAGGAGACTCCGGGCATAATATTTGTCCTTCACGGAGTTGGATCAGAAGAAGACATGTTGAACAGGTCTCGCAAACATACACTATTGGAGATGCGAACACATCCATCAAACGAGGACAGACGCGTATACTACTCGAGGGTATAGAGCCCCATCCCAACCTTGACCTTCACGGACAAGGACCTCGAAGGTGTCCGCACACCACACAATGCACTCTTGTCATTTCGGTCTCTATTGCAAAGTAGAAAGTGAAGAGGGCCCTAGTTGACATGGGAAGATATTTAAGCATCATGTTCTACAACGTGTTCTGTAGTATGGACCTCAAGGAGGATAACCTGAAATCCTCCGACTAGCCGCTGATTAGATTCAAGGGAAATAAATGTTTTTTAATCAAGAAGATAATATTAGCAGTGGTGGCAGGAGAGCCACGACTTAGAAGGTCATGTTATTGGACTTTATGGTTGTAGATGCACCATCTACCTATAACCTCATCATGGGAAGAGTGTGGCTTCACCATATGGAAGCAGTAGTCTCCACCCTTTACTAGTGCGTCAAGTATACCGCTAACAATTCGCTGAGACCAACGAATGGCACGTGGTTTCCATTATGCTGCACTGAAGCAGATAGAATGTTCCCAAATCCAGTTGAAACCCACATGGAAAATTGAACAGAAGTCAGACCCAGAAACTGTGGAAAAGTCACTTCATCAATATGGAGACAAAATCCAACCAACGGTGGCTCAACTCAGTCGCAGAGAACATTCCTGCATTGAAAGAGCAGTCCACTCTTCAACCCGACAAAGCGAAGAGGTCATTGCAAATGAGATCACGACCCACTACTATCAGTGGGCGCAAAAGGACCCTCCCATGCAAGGTTTACTCTTCAGTAACCTCAACGACGTCAGTGAAACTTTGCAATTCGCTGAAGGTACCAACGATCCAAACAAGGGCCATGCGAATTCACTTCAGGGTCGGGTCGATCTCTCTCCGCCAACAATCAATCTATTCAGTTGTTTAGTTTTTTTCCATAGTCAATGTAGAGTTTTAATTCTTATGAGCTTATGTGATTTGCAATCATTTAAGAAATAAAAAAGAATTATGCAAACACACTATTGATTACTGAAAATATGTAACAACGATGGCCCAAAGGCGGGTACAAAAGATAACAAACTACAAGCATCCAAATCCAATGCAATATACCGTAAAGACCCGCATAAACAATCCGACTCCAGAAGAGGACTCAGAAGAAACAACAAAGGTAACCCAGGTAAAGTACGGAACCCTCTAAGAGTTTCACTCAGCGACTTCTCCGAAGAAGATGTAACAAAAAGAAGGGAAAATGTGCAAAAAGGGGCTACAAGTACAAACATGGCTCATTGCTCCACCAAATCACCCTGAAAGAATGGCTCGTAAATGACAATATGGACCGAGCAACGAATTGTAGACATCTTCGATCCGGCATCGGGCATCCGGCCGACCAAATGAGGTAGAAAAGACAAACAAAGGTGCCCGCCAGCGACAAGACAATTATGGTCTCATAGTATTGCCAAGCGTGGACTCTTCTCCCATACATGATACTCGAGGTGACTCAGAGATGCCGCCACTGGAAGCAATGACGCATTTGCCAACACTTTGATCTACAATAAACTAGCCGCAGGGAGTATTTCCTGACAGACTGAATGGCACAAGGTAACACCAAAGCATTGGCAAATAAACGACATACTCATCCCTTGTGGGAAAATCCGCACTTCTACGAAATACGAGAAGAAATTACAAAGTCTCAACGAACCAATGGGGTGCTCACCCAGACCAGGTGACCACGCATAACGGCAAGTCTTATCATGACTCATCGATACAAATGTCAGAATATTTGAAGACTCTAGCGTTCGAGATCTCCTTTTAGCCTTTGGAAACCCCAAAGCATATTCTTTGACTAAAAACATCTGAAAAAGTGCACTCTGTAGAAGATAATGCCTACAACAATGAAGGAACACCATTAGACACAGTGGTTCACAAAACAGGCACTTCAACATTAAATATAAGAATTGAATACCATTAGGGAAACGAGAAGACTACGATTCCCAAGGAAACAACACAGGACCAGTGTTCTAAAAATCGGCCTAGGTGGCCGCCTAGCGCTGGAAGGTAGAAAACTGCCCAGATTAATGGCTGGGCGGGATTTTGGGCGGTTCTGGGCTGTCTAGGAGGGTCTGGGAGGCCTAGACGGTCTTGGCGAATTTTTTTTTAATAAGGCTGATTGTGTTCTTATTTTATTTTTCTTTCCTCTTTTTTAGAAATAAACTATTTAATTGTTTTTTATTTAGTATATCTCTAAATGTAGCAAATGATGATTACTTAATGGAATTCTCAAAGGATCTGCCGGTACCAGTTTTACTAATGTAGATTTTATCAAACATGACTAAGGTTATTCATGCAATTTGAAGAAAATAAAAGTGTAAGTTTGGATATTTGTCCATAAATTCAATTTTATATAAAGTACCCATCATGATCAAATTCAGTTATTTGAGTTTTAATAAATTTTGTTCATGATTGTTAATTTTTCATATGTATCTTAGCATTAAATTGGATTTAATTGATAAAGTATTATGCTTAACTTTTGTAAATTATTAAAGTTATAATACAAGACTACCTAGGCACCTGTTTGCCGCCCGCCCAGCGCCTAGCACTTTTTAGAACACTGCACAGGACGACGTTCATCCAATTAATGATGATGTACACAACCCCATTAATTGGGGGGGGGGATAACCGATACTCAACCGTCTCGCGATCTATGTCGAACGTGTGTCACCATGTAATCTACATTGTACACATGGCGTCTTGATCCTACTACATGGCCTAGTTCATCTTTTACGGTCTCATGGGCAAGGCCCACTATTCAAGTGGTATTATACCACATGCGCTAATGCGAGAAGTAGAAACCCTAGACACTTTTGACACACGGATCACAACTGCATATCACCAGCTGATTTAAGGTACTTCTTTTTTTTGAAAGAAACTAATCTTTACAATGCACTTTGCCTGTGGAAGTATGATTGCACGCCCGTAACAGGTAGAGACCCAACCTAATCAGGCAAGCTTAGTCAGTTTCGACTGAGGACGACGACTTTTGGTTCATTTCGTCGCCTAGTTCGCCATGCGCGGATGTCGATGGCTTAATAAATGGGAGTCTAATCAACGATCTTACACCTAGTGACGATGACTCGCCAAGGATCGTCTATTTACTGCTTTGATGAAGATTTTTTCATTCTATCTGCGTCATTCTTTCAAGCAATAGTATCGCTGTGAAGTTTGATCTGTTATTTTTACCAATGGTTGATAATGTTGAACTTACTCCCAAGGATCTGTTATCCTTTACTTGCGTCAAGTTCTTTGAGGGTAGCTTGGTTGACGAAATCGAGTTGATCGGGATTCATAACTTTTACTGTATTTTGAGAGATTTTGAAACCGTTCCCGATTTTGGAGATTTGGCTCTGACTACACCCACTCAGGGGTACATAAGTTTCCACCGAGTCATGTTTGAGTCTGGACTCCAATTGCCAGTGCCAGATGACGTCTGACATTTTTTCTTAATTTTCGTATGCCTCCCGCTCAAATGGTTCCGAGCGGATTCAAGATTCTGCTTGCGATTCTTCTGAGAGTTCATGACACTGGTTTCCGTTTGACCCTAGGGTGATTCATCACATGAGCACTACTCGATTGGACCCCAGGGGTCTCTACATATTGAACTGCTCTTCTTGTTTGCGTCTGGTGGCGAGCGGCGCTGAACCTTGGGAGAAGTATTAGTTCTTGGCTACGGTGGATTCTATGTACTTCAAGCTTTGGTGGATTCTCGATACTTCTAGTTTGATCTTGGTGAGTTTCTTAGTTGCTAGCATATTTCATATATATATTTTTTGTATCCTTGTTGCAGCACTGGTTCTGAAGTTATTCCTTTGTTTGAGGGAAGTTTGCTATTCCATCTCTTAATAAGGAAGAGAGGCGGATATAGAGGGAGTTCCTCAAGCTCTCTTTGACGTCCATTGAGGAGGTCATAATGCCAGGCTATGTTGTTCATAGTGGGTTGCTTAAGTGTTCTCATGATGTCCACCCCGTGCCAGGTTCACTGGTCGAGGGGGTTGTCAATCATCGTTCAAGGAAGAAAAGTTTGGCCCTGCCCAACCCATCCAGGTATGCTGAGTTGGAGGCTAACGTACCTCCCATCATTGTTTCAAAGAGGAGTCAACTTTCTGATTGAGTGGCTTCTCCCCTTGGGATGTCATGGCCTACACAGGCGGTACCCTCGAGGGGTCGCAACTTCCCTCCTGATGCTTTTACTTCCCTTGTTGACTTAGAGGGGGAGGATGTTGGAACACGTCCTGATGGTTCACATCACCGTGGTCCCAAGAGGGTTGCTCATTCCCTTGAGCTGTATAGTCTTGTTTCGCTGCACCCCAAGCCCACGGAAGAGTTCTGGCTTTGGAGAAGGCCTTCGTGGACCTGCGAATGTCATATTCGAATACTCTCTTCCGGGTGGATTCGTTAAATGGTCAACTGCAGAGTTTTGGTACTGTCATGAACCTCGAGGCTGCGATCTCTATCACCGAAGCAGAATTCCTTGGTATGAGATCTCAACCGAGGGTGGCCAAGTCTGATTTGGCGTCAACTCGCGCTGAACTGAGGAGGACTAGGGTTGAATTGAAGCGCCTGGATGTAGCCGTGGACAGATGGTCTTCCGATCTAAAGGTCAAAAGGCCGAGAGGGGGCAGGCGGAGAAGGTATTGGTCTTCGAACGACAATAGCTGAAGTTTGCAGTTAATGAAGGGTTTCGTCGCATTCATGAGGTGAAGCAACTGCTGGCGGAGGAAGGTTCGCTCTATGCAGACTTGGTGAGGGCAGTGGATTTCAACTTGTCAGGCAGGAGGCCATTGATCTCGTCCGAGGTCATTCGGGGCTAATCAAAGGAGAGCATCCTGATCTTGATTTCGTCCGCTAATCGAGGGGAGGGATCTGGCTTCGCAGGGCTAGCTGTTGCGGAGGATGCTTCTCCTTAAAAAAGTTGTAATGTTATTTCTTGGACAGACAAGAATATTTTTTTAATGAAAGTATGTTTTCCCAGTATTGTCGAGTTTACTTTATATGCTTCATAGATAATAGAATTTGTACTACGGGACAGAGCGCCAGTCTTTGTTAGTCAAAATATATTGCTGTATTAGGTCGATGTTGCTGACCTTGTGACAGATTAAGTGTTTATCAACAGAAGTCATTATCATTAATTAGCCATCAGAATTCACACTTGGTGAGTCATTGTCATTAGCGAACAAGCGCTGACTAGACTCCCATCCCTTCGGGTGTTGAGGTCCGCCTAAACTTACCTGGTAAGTTCGTCAATCAATGTCTGATGGGGAGCAATGATCCCTTGGCGAGTCATCGTCATCAGCAAACTAATGCAGACTAGGCATTAGGCACCAGAAGCCATCGTCATCAGTCACGAGCTGACCAAGCTTACCTAGTAAGTTCGGTGATCATTTTCTATTGGAGTGCAATGATCCCTTGGTGAGTCATCGTCGTCAGCGGGCCAGCACTAACTAGACTCCCACTTACTCGGCCATCATGGTCCGTGCATAACGGACTAAGGGTTAGGCACCAAAAGCCATCGTCATTAGTCGCGAACTGACCAAGATTATCTGGTAAGTTCGGCGATCATTGTTGTTGGAGAGCAATGATCCCAAGGTGAGTCATCATCATCAGTGGGCCAGCGGTAACTACACTCCCACTTCCTCGCCCATCGTGGTCCGCACATAGCAAACTAGGTGTTGGGCACTATAAGCCATCGTCATCAGTCGCGAACTGACTAAGCTTACCTGGTAAGTTCAACGATCATTGTCTGTTGGAGAGCAATGATCTCTTGGCGAGTTGTCTTCATCAGCGTGCCAGCGACTAGAGTCCCACTTCCTTGGTCATCGTGGTCCACGCATAGTAGAGTATATGTTGAGCACCAGAAGCCATTGTCATCAGTCGCGAACTGACTAAGCTTACCTGGTAAGTTTGATGATCATTGTCTGTTGGAAAGCAATGATCCCTTGGCAAGTTGTCGTCATCAGCAGTACAGTGATGACTAGACTCCCATTTCCTCAACCGTCGTGGTTCATGCATAGCAGACTAGGCGTTGGGCACCAGAAGCCATCATCATCCATCGAAAATTGACTAAGCTTACTTGGTAAGTTCGACGATCATTGTTGTTGGAGAGCAATGATCCCTTTGGAAGTCATCATCATTAGCGGGTCAGCGATGACTAGACACCCACTTCCTCGACCGTCGTGGTTTGCCCATAGCGGACTTGGCGTTTGGCAGATATTTGAGTCTAGCCATAACGGGGCTGGTCGAGGGTTGTAACAGACAACAGTGGAAGTTCTGGTAAAAGAAAATATTTTACTAATAACAATTTTGAGATGCTCTACATTCCATGATTGTTTATGCTCGTCACCGTCTGCATCTTCCAGCTAATATGTTCCCGGCCTGTTGACCTTGGCAACTCTGTAAGGTCCTTCCCAGTTTGGGTTTAGCTTTGCTGTGCCCACTTCTTTTGTGTTCTGCTGAGTTTTCTTGAGTACCTAATCTCCTACCTTGAATTCACGTGGCTTGACCTTCTTGTTGTAATATTGTGCCATTCGTTGTTGGTAGGCGGCTATCTTGGCAGAGGCTAGATCCCGCTTTTCATCGAGGAGGTCTTGCCCCACGCTCAAGGCTTAGTCGTTACCATCTGGTCTAAACTTCTTTGTCAGAAGGTTGGCACCTCGAGTTCTATCGAAACCATAGCTTCTGAACCATATGCTAGGGCGAAAGGTGTGTTTCCTGTAGGGACTCTTTTGGTTGTTTGATATGCCAAGAGTATTCCTGGTAGCTCTGGAACCCATTTCCACTTGGTTGCGTCAAACTTTCTCTTGATGGCTTCTAGGATTGTCCGGTTGGTAACCTCCGCTTGGCCGATGGCTTGGGGTGTCCTAGTGAAAAGAATTGGTGATCAATACTCAAACTTTTGCACAGTTTTTTGACCTTGCTACCTCGAACTGAGTTTCGTTGTCGCTGACCAATACTCTAGGGATGCCAAATCTAAAGAAGATGTTGGCCCATGTGAATTTTTCGATTTAGACCTACCTGATTTTGGATAGGGGCTCGGCTTCGACCCACTTGGTGAAGTAATCGACGGCCATAAAAAGGAACTTTTTACCAGGTGATGTTGAAGCGCTCCGACGATGTCCATTCCCCATTGCACGAAAGGCCATAAACTAGTCATCAGAGTTAGTGGTTGGGCCGGCATATGCGTGTACGACGCGAATCACTGACATCTGTCGCACTTGTGGACAATATCTTTGGCATCTCGCTTCATGATCGGCCAATAGTCTCCCAAGTTAAGGCTTTATGGGCGGTTCTCCCGCCCGGATGATTTCAGCATATACCGCTGTGGATTGTTCCCAGAACCTGGCTTGCTCTTGTCATTTAGGAGTGTGTACCTTGCTGCTCTATTTTTAGTCTTCTTGTTTTGACCTTCTCAGCCGATAGGGTTTCGGTTGTTATGTATTCCACTATCAGAGTCATCCAATTTGGCTATGTTTCCACAATGCAAACATCTCTATGTTCTTCTTCATTGAGGCTTGATTGCTCTTGGTATTCATTGAGGCCGCTGGAGATTTTGGATCCCTTGGTCATCTTCCACGATGGCTGAACTAACAGCGTGCCTGAAAACAAACAAATACAAGTAGAGTGTTTCCCCTGTCGTAGGTTTCGAAAATAGCTCTGGACTCCCCATGTATGCTTTCAAGCTCTAAAAGGCTTGATCACATTATTCGTTCCAAGAAAATCCTTTCCTCCGTTTTAGTATCTTAAAGAAAGGAAGGCGTTTGTCGGATGACTTCGGTATAAATCTTATGAGTGTTGCTACCCTCCTACTTAGGCTCTAAACGTCTCGGATGTTGGTTGGGGCTTTCATGTCGAGAAAGAATTGAATCTATTTCGGGTCGGCTTCGATTCCCGTTTTTTGTTCACTATATAACCTAGGAATTTTCCCGACTCAACTCCGAATATGCACTTTTATGGGTTGAGCTTCATCTAGTATTTCTTGAGTTAGTTGAACACTTCGGCAATATCTTGCATGTGGTCCGAGCTACGGAGGATTTTGACCAGCATGTCGTCTATGTAGACCTCCACATTTCAGCCGATTTGTTCTTTGAACATTCGATTGACCAGCCATTGGTATGTAGCGCCCGCATTTTTTAAGCCGAATGGCATCACTCTGTAGCTGAATATCCCCCTTTTCATCATGAAGAGAGTTTTCTCTTGATCTGGGGGGTGGATCAATATTTGATTGTAGCCTGAATAGGAATTCATAAAGTTGAGTAAGTTGTGGCCAAAAGTGGCATCCACGATTTGATCGATGCAGGGGAGTGGGAAGTTGTCCTTTGGGTAGGCTTTGTTCAGGTCCCTCTAGTCCATGCATATTATCCATTTTTCGTGCTTCTTTTTTTTACAAGAACGGTGTTTGCCAGTTGGGGTATCATGCTTCCTTAATCATGCTCGTGTTGAGTAATCGTTGTACTTCCTCGTTTATGATCACATTCCTTTCGGGCACCACGAGCCTCTTCTTCTGCCTAACGATTTTCCTTGAGGGGTTTACATCTAGGCGATGGGTGATTATCGACTGGTATATCCCCACCATGTCCCACATGGTCCAGGCGAAGATGTCCTAGTTACGTTGTAGTAGCTTCATGAGTTGCTTTACCAATTCTTTGCTCAAGTGATAACTGATCTGGATAGCCTTGTTGTTGAGAGGGTTGTCAAGATAGATCGTAATAGTCTCTTCTTTTGGTTGTTTGGCATTGGGTCTTCTTCCGAGGGCTTACTGGGGTCTCATTGTCCGGGGTTTTCTATTATCCTCCTACACTTCGGGTAGAACAAAGGGTCATTTTAGCCGCTGGTCGAGGATCACCAGGTGGCAGTGTCATCATGTAATGGCATTCCCTGGCAACTATCTTGTCACCTCTCAATGTACCAACCGTTCGGTTCATTGGATACTTGACACACTGGTATAGAGTGGAGGTCGTCACTCTCATATGGTGTATCCAGGGTTTCCCCAGGATCGCATTATATGCCAAAGGTGTATTGATTACTATGAATTCTTGAAATAGGGTTTTTTAGATGGCTTCTCTCCTGTCAGTTGTATCTTTCCCACGAGGAACCGTCTTTCGCCGCTGAAGTTGATCATCGAAGGATTATCAGGGGTCAATGTTGTCTGCTTTAGTTACAAGTTGTGGAATGTGTGGAGAAATAGGATTTTCATTGAGCTCCTTGTGTCTACCAAGGACCTCCTTACTTCCCAGCCTGCCAGGAAAATTGTTACCACCAGGGCATCATTGTACGGAAGTTCTATGCCCTAGAGGTATTTTTCATAAATACTAGTGCCATGGAGGGGTCTTTCTTCTGATTATGCGGTACCGGTTGCTTGCTGTGTATCGCTTGGATTCTCATACCTCGGAGGACCCTTTTCCTGGACCTGTTGGACAGTTCTGACTCAGAATGGGCTCCATGAAGAATGCTATCCTGTTGACCGGCTGCTCCTTGGGTTCATTTTTGCTTCGAGCTGCCCGTTCTTCTCCTAGGGCGATGAAGCTCCATGCTTCTGTTGTTAGGCTTGTCATGCTCGCCGGAGGGTCCAGTGTCAGATAGTCGTAGAACTCTCCTTTCTTCAAGCTGTTAATGAAGGCTGAGGTGGTTGTTGCATCGTTGCATACGTTGTGACTCACTGTTTAAGCGAGTTAGATACGTTTTTAGTGTCTCGTCAGACCTTTTTTTCATTGACTTGAGTGTCTTCATCATTGACAAGGCTTGGCATATGAAAAATGATCGTGAATCTGACTTGGGGGTCCATTGGTGTTGTCGTTGTTATGGGAGCACCAACTTGATGCTCATGTGTTTCCTGCGTTATCAAAGGTGGTGAAGTAGCGTTAGGCTGAGCGCTCGACGCTACCATTTCCTTTCCCTTATTGGGTGATCTAGTCACCATCTCTCTATGTTTCGAAGGGATACGATGTTAGTGAAACGTTAGGAATTTTTTCATCCCCATGGATGACGCCAAATTGATGCAATCATTTTTCGCTCTCTGCTTTGACCCAGTCCCGCTAACATGAACAAGTAACACACGTGAGCCACAGACCACCGTTGCGGTAGTCGATGACATTCCAATGCTAAAGTCAGACAGGGATATGAGGATGGTGTAATGTTGTAAATAGGGAATTTTTAGTGTACCTTTGCTTACCAACCTCATGACTTATTTATAATGCAGGAGTCCTAGTTCGACCAGGCCATCAATGACGTAGTTTAGCAAGGAAGTCTTCGTGGAGGTCATTCTCTAATTAGGAATCATGTAGTAGGAGGAAAGTTCTCTGTTAGCCCTGTGCTCCTAGATTTGCGGAAGATAGTTCCCTATCTGAGGGTATTTCGTAAAAGGAAGTTTTCCTATGTGATTTGTACTCTGGCATCTGCTTCCTAGTTGGAAGCAGAAAGTTGTTGTAGTTGCATGTTCGTAGCTGATCCTTGAGATACTTGCCTTAGTTGGGCTTACGGGTATTGAAGATAGTTGTGAGAAGTATGGGCCTAGCAGGCTGTAAGAGTTTTGGTTCATCTGGTGGACTGTATTTGGTAAGCTTGGAACCGCTTGGGTCGAATCAGTGCTATGTTGACGCTGGGGCCCATAATTTCTTGAGATCATCATGACACGTGTATTGCTCAGGGATGTGACAATTTTGGTGTATCATCAAGCAACATATCTTTGCAAAAAGTAACTTAGTAAAACCGATACGATGGCATACTAACTCAAGGGAGTAGTTTATGATACACCAAAATGTCATATCTTATACACCGTACACGTGTCATGATGATCTCGAGAAATAACAGGCCCCAACGTCAGTCTAAGACTGATCCGGCCCAAGCAGTTTCAAGCCCGCACAACGCAGTCCACCAGATGAACCCAAATCACTACAACATGCTAAGCTCACAGGCATCACAGTTATACCCAATACTCGTATGCCCTATTAAGGCAAGTATATCGGGGATCAGCTTCAGACATACAAGACATCGACACTTTGATTCTAACTAAGAAGCAAATACCAAAGTATACGCCGCATGTGGAAACTTCTATCTATGGACAACACTCTGATTGGAAACTATCTCCCGCGTATCTAAGAGCACAAGTCTAACAGGGAAACTTCCCTTCACAGCACAACTCCTAATTAGATAAGGATCTCCACAAAGATCGTTCCTAAACTATGCCACTGATGTCCTGGTCGAACTAGGATTCAAGAACTATAAATAAGACATAAGGTTGGTAAGCTAAGGTATGCTACAAATTCCCTATTTACAACATTACGCCTTTCTTATATCCCCGTCTGACTTTAGCATCGGAGTGTCATCTGCCACTACAACGGTGGTTCGTGGCTCACGTGCGTTCATTGTGCAAATCAGCAAGTCAAGGTCAAGTAGGGAACGAAAATTGATTGCGTCAATACATATTGATGTAGTCGATTCCTGCTCTCCTTCCTCACTTATTACCTAGACTTGCGCAAGTAGCACACGTGAGCCAAAACCACCATGTGGCGGCCAATGAGACTCTGATGCTTATGTTTGATAAGGCTTAAGAGATACTTAAAACTGTAAATTGGGTTTTTGTAGCATACCTTAAGTTCATTGACCTTATCTCCCTTTTATATTGTAGGAATGCTTGTTCGGCTAGGCTTTAGGTGGCTTAGTTTTGAAAAGAGATCTTGTTGGAAATCCTTTCCTAATTGGGAGTTGTCCATGTAGGATAGTTTCCCAACATGACTCGTACTCCTGGATCTGTGGGAGAGGTTTCCCACTCTGAGTGTTGTCCATCCAAAGAAGTTTTCTTGCCCAACTTATACTCTAGTATTTGTTTCGTAGTCAGATCCAATGTGTTGATGGCTTGCGCTAGTCTTGGATAAACCTCTCAGATACTTGCTTTAGAGGTCTTATGAGTATTAGGTCTGACCGTGTGACACATGGGCTTAATGGCTCATTGCAACTCGGACCCATCTGTCTGGATCCTGCCAATAATGGGCTAAGTGTTGTTTGGGCGTCGCTGGATTGAGCATGCAATTGGGCCTGCTTTGTTCTATTGACAAGGTTAACATGACACGTGTATGGTGCTAATCAGAAGACAGTTTGGTGTATCATCAGCTGCTCCCCCGAGTTAGTAAGCCATTTAACCGATCCACAAAATCGCTTTGATAAAATATATACAGTTGTGATGATTGAACCCAAAACGTTGTCTCAAGCGATGCACGTCATTAAATGAGTTTGTGGTTGTTCAGTAAGAAGAGGGGGTGTGACTGCATGGTGCTTATATAAATCACCGTTTTTGTGAGAGGGAGTATTTTCACCTTGTATCTCTTCTACGTCCTTTCTATTTTTTTCTCTGTGTTCTTTGTTGCAAATCATTTTTTTTCTTGTAAAAGTTAAAAAAATTTCTTCGTGGTGGACGACGTCGGACTTACCCCCGAACATAACATGTTTATGGCTGCCATACATTTTACCGAAACATAAGGGGTGCGATTTGGATAACCTTCGTGAGGACTATGGGGTTCCTAAAGACTTGGAGCTTACCCCGCAGAGTGCTACTCATTGTTTGTTGCCCCGCAAGGGTTCATTGCCTTGCACAAAAGCATGTTCCAAGCCGGGCTTCGCTTTCCACTTCTAGAATATATTTGGTGCTTCCTTGCGCACCTTTGTATTCCCCTTGCTCAAATGTTGCCTAATGGATTCAAGACACTGATTACTATCCTTATCAGGGCGAAACTTGTTGGCCTCCTGTTGACTCCGCGGATACTCCACTTGCTAACTTTTCCTTGTCTAAATGCTAATGGAGTCTCTTGGTTGAGTACTCTGAAATGCTTGGGCCCCTTGTTTGACGACTTCAAGTTTTGGCAAAAGTATTGCTTTTAGGCTTCTTCTAATTCCCTGTACTTCAAAGTAGATGGGCAATTTCTGTCAGACACTTCAAGTTTGATCTCTTGAGCGTAATGCCTCTCCTCATTTTACTTCGATATGCTTTCGAAGAAACTGACATGTTGTCCTGCCATTTGTGTAGCTAAATTCGTGGTTCCAACTATTACTGAGGAGGAGGAATCAGTGAGGATGGCATTTAATGAGCTTCCCTTAATTGTTGATGAGGAGGTCATGGCCGCAAGCAACATTGTGCTATGTGGATGTTCAGTACTTCTACGAAGCAGGCTAGGTTGGAGGCGACCATAACCCTAATCGGTCATCTCAAAGAGAAGACAGTTGGCAGCAAGGCTAGTTCTCCTCCTAAACCAATCCTTTTAGAACATGAAGTGACACTTGCCAAGTATGGGCCCAATCAGTCCGCTAAAGAGATGGTTCTTGGGGAGTGGCGTGTTTGTCTGGAAACTCTACTTCCTTTGGCTGTGTTGGTGGATGATGAAAAAGTCAATGTTGTCCCTGATGATCTCTTGCCTGCTGAGCTTGTTATCCTGAGAAACAATCTTCTATCCTACCATTAGAGCTTGATGTTGAGCGTCTGGCTATTCTTTATGTTGAGCATTCTTTGGATGTGGAGCTAATGTCTTCCAAAGGTTCCTTGTCATTGTTTGTTAATGGTAATCTACACCCTAACGCTCGCAGTACAGTTCATGATTTGGAGGAGCCTTTTGCAGAGCTTTGTAGGTCATACTTGACAAAGCTCTATAGGTTAGGTCTCTTAAGTGAGCAGCTGAAGGGTTGGCAAGCAAGGTGCAATCTCATGAGTCTGAGTTGGCTATTTGCACTTAGAGTTTGAATTTGATTTGGTCAGCGGGCAACGCCGAGTTCATGAAGCTGGGGGCTCGGTTTGTGGATGCTCTGGCAGAGCTGAATTTGCTAAAAGAGTGATATGTTGAAGAGGAATCTCATGTGGCTATGCTTTCTCATAGGACTATCGGAGGCGAAGCAAGGTAGTGGAGCCCAAGGCTCAGCATGAACTATAAAATCTTTTGATATTGCCCGTGGTATGATGGAGCTGCTGGGACTGATTGAAGATGAGAATCCCATGTGGAGCTTGACTTTGATCAGTATAAGAAGGTTTCTTTCTGGAAGATTGACGAGGCAAAAGTTTCAATCCTGCATCCCCATTTGGCAACTCAAGACTGACTTTAGGTAATGTTGTTTTATTTCCTGTAGTTCCTTTTAATGTAAGTGTCTCTTTGGCATTTGGAGCAAGCTCTCCAAAACAATTGTAACTTCTGAAGTATGAATTAAAGAGTGTTTATCAAGTAGTTTTTTTTGTACATGTACCCTCTATATCTAAACTGTGTTATCGTGTTATTGCGCCAGTCGTTATTTGCATGCTTGATCCTGATGTTTTGTCCTTCTTTTCATAAGTACTAGGCCATAGCTTAGGTTTGATCTATTGTCAATAGTCGAAGCTGGCTAAGTGTTGCGTTTGAGATACACAGATCTAGGCGAGCATACGTTAGGCTATATGAGGGTGAATGTGCTCCCATTTTCGCCATTTGTTATTTGCAGACGAGGTGTTTGTGCAATTAAGGTTTGGGCATTCATTGCCCATGGAAGGATAATGATCTTTGGCAAGCTGTCTTCACCAGGCTACATGAGCACTGACAAAGTCCCACTTTCTATGGTTGTCCTGGCTCACTCAATAAGTCTAACTTGGGGTCCTAACATGTGTTCAAGGAGTGCAAGCCTGACTGTGCAGTCCTGAATTTGCGATAAGTCTGACTTGGAGGTTCTGACTTATGTTTTTTATTAAGTAGGTGGTGTCGGACAGTGAAAGACTGATTCGAAGTAGCGAAAGTTTAAAAAAATGAAAGTTTTTTTTATTGTAATACCTTTTAAGGTGTTGTACATTCCATGACCACATAAGGCTTCTACCGACCACGTTCTACCAACCAACATATCCCTAGCTTGTTGACCTCGGTCACTTTGCAGAGCCCATGCCAATTTGAGTTTAGCTTTCTTGCTCCCAATTCCTTTAGTGCTCTACTAAGTCTTTCTGAGCACCCAATATCCAACTTGGAATTCTCGTGGCTTGACTTTCTTGTTGTAGTATTGAGCCATTTTTTGTTAGTAGGTGTCTATTCTGGTAGAGGCACGATTTCTCTTTCCTCGAGAGATCTAAACTGACGCGCAAGGCTTAGTTGTTATCTTTCAGTTTGAATTCCTCTGTTTGGAAAGTTGGTATTCCGAGTTCCACCGGGACCATTGCTTTGACCTGTAGGCTAAAGTGAAAGGTGTTTTTCTGGTGGGTTTCCTTTTGGTGATAAGATATGCCCAGAGTATCTCTAGTAGTGCTGAAACCATTTCCCTTTTACCGCATTGAGCTTCCTTTTAGAGTGCCTCCAAGGTAGTTCTATTGAGGATTTCGTCCTGGCCATTGGCTTATGGGTGCCCTGGTGAGGAGAAATGGTGGTTGATGCGAGGTCTTTGCATAGTTTCTCGACTTTGCTGCCTTCAAATTAGGTTCCGTTATCGCTGACTAATGTCCTTGGAATACCGAATCTGGAGACGATGGACGTCCATATGAATTTCTTGATTTGATCCTGTACTATCTTAGATAGCGGCTCAACTTTGACCCACTTAGTGAAATAATCAACTGCTATAAGGGGAAAATTTTATTGGTTGAGGTTGGAAGTGGTCCGACGATGTCCATTCCCCACTGCGCAAATGACCATGGGTTGGTCAATGGAGTCAAGGGTTGAGCAGGCATGTGTGTATATGACACGAACCTCTGGAACTAATCGCACTTGCAGATGATGTTTTTCTTATCCTATTGCATTTGCAACCAGTAGTACCCTAGAGTCAAGGCCTTGTGGGCCAGGATCTTGCCGCCTGGGTGATTCTTGCAGATGCCATCATGGATCTCTTAAAAACGTGGTTTGCCTCCGAGGAGGCTAGGCTTCATAGCAAGGACCCATGGCTGATCTTCCGTAGAATTTGTCGTTCAGAAGGGTGTATCACGCTGCTCTTTTTTCAGTTTTGGGCCTCTGACACTAAAAGAAATTAGAAATTAGTGGTGCTTATTTAACAACGGCTTGGAAAAACTGTCGCTATATACTTTATTCATTGACGGTTATTCAACCGTCGCAGAATAATAGTATTTAATGATGTTTATTGTTAAGGGCGACGTTTTAACAGTCGTTATAAATAAAAACATCAATTTTTTTATTTTTTCTTATTCCCCATTTGCAACTAAACACAAATTTCCCCGTCTCTCCATCTCGATCCTTATCTCTACTCTATTTGAGCCGCTTCCATCTCTCCATCCCTTGCTCACGATGGCCTTCCCGCTCCATCCTGATCGTGCACTCTTCCCATCTCATCTCTTCACCTTTGAAGAACTCCAGTAAATATCTCTTCAATTACAATCCAGAGAGAAACCATTGGGTTTGTTGAAAGAGAGAAGATAAGTCTACTGCTTCGCCTTTGTCGTCTCGACAATCGCTCAGACGATTGAAAAAATTGAAAAAAACAAATGAAAGAGGAGGTTACTAGCTCACTGCATCGTCGGTCACCACCCCTTTGAAACCCAAGAAGGGAAAAAACAACTTTGCCATTGAAGAGTGACAAAGTAATTTCATCAACACCTTGAATGCAATTGTTGTTCTTTACAGTTTTTTTTATAGTGTTTATTGATATTGTGTGAGGTTTTGTTCAGAAATTGAGCCGAAACTCATTTTTTGCTCCTAAATACAATGTCCAACAGGTTAGGGTAACTGTAGATTTCCTTGATTTAGAAATGTTTTGGGTTAGTAAGCTTATTTATGCACTTTTAGAGATAGGGTTTCTGATAAGCTTATTAGTTTATTCACCATAATTTTTTATTTATATGCTTTCCCCTTAAGATTTTTACATGCTGCACTTGGATTTGAGAGGAGATTGGTTCATTTTCTTTTCATATCGGCAAATTTAGCAAATAAGTGAGTTTATTTTTCAATCCTTTATAATATCCAGATTTAGTGTTGGTTTGAAAAAAAAATTCTACTTATTTGTTTACTTAGGTGAATTTATTTTATAACCCTTTATAATATTCGAATTTAGTGTTAGTCTAAGAAAATTTTGTAGTTATTTATCTATGTTTGTGTATGATTTAGAGGTTTGTATATGATTTAGTGTTTATCACTATGGAACACTTCTTCATCACTTTATTGTGAGCATGGATTTTGATTTAGAAAGTCTCTCTCTTCCGTGCCATGATTTAGGTATTTACATGATACTCATTGAGTAGAATTAGTTGATAAAGCGAGGGAGCATGTAAATCTATAGGTGACTGAGTCCAAGAGGGGAAACACTTTCTAATAATGGATGGCAACAATGATAATTGGGGTTGTACTAAAAGAACTAACAATTTTTTACGGGATTTCCTTCTTTCCATATAGTTTTGCCCTACTATCTCATTATCCCAAAAAAAAAAAAAATTGGTCAAGATTAACTGTTTTTGCACTTTTAATATGATTAACTGTTGCATGATGGCAAATTTCAATGCTTTTTGTCTTCAAACAAACAGAATCTTACAAGGGAAAGAGATCTTCCTAAGCCCTAAAAACTGGTGAACGTTTATGATGGAGTCTACCGTATTGAGAAATGTGGCAGAAGGTTGGGTTTCAGGTAAATTATATGGTCCTCAACTCTAATTGTTATGTGGTTGTTTGAACTGATAATGTTAATGATGTCTTTGCAATATGGTTTTGTTTGTCAGGATTTAAAGTTGCTGATATTTGTTTGTTCAGTGTGACAATGAACTTGCGCCATGGGCCAGGTTTGTGCCTTTTATAATTTTGACTCCCTTCCTTAATTGGTAGGGACAATCTCTAATTTATAAACTTTAAACTGCAGTGCATGAGCATGGGATGGACCTAGACCATTGCCTAAAATTCCCATAGCTGAAGAAAAGCTATGGACATTACTGAACGGACATAGGAGCCATCATTGGATTATGATGTGAGTTGTAGCTTATTCTTTGGATTAATTTCATGAAGCTGATTATTAATGCCTTTCTATAAGAACAATTGCATAATTTTAAATTTTTAGTTGCATCTTAACATTTATGTTATTATTATTTATTAATATTATATTATTAAAAAAATTCTATATATCCTTGGATAGATTAGTTTTCCTGATGCTTTCAAATTCATTTATTGCACCATCTGACTTTATTATTCATCGCTACATTCTCTACAGAAGGAAGAAAATTTGGAATGGAAGAAGCCTTCCCCTGCTAGCAAGAAAATCAGTTGACATTGCTAATCGAGAGGACTGAAGACAACAAGGGGCAACAATTAGGAGATCACAAAACCTGTCTATTAAGATAGAAACTACTAAGTTTGGTTTCTTCACTTGTAGGCATTTAACATTGAAACACTCGATGACCCATTAGTAAGCTTTCGGCCTTTTAAACTAGTCACACATTGTATACTTTGTGTTTAATCTCTAATGTTCAGTTATTAACTTACAGGATGTTTGATCTTGTAGAGTTCATTTGCTCTCTCTACGAAAGTTATGACTCTTTCTTTTACAACTCCTTGTGCTCCAACTTCTGCAAGCATTGTTAGAAGGTTTTTGCTAGAAGTCTTTTGTTAGAAAGAGAGCGTGGAAGTGAGCTTTCTACATGTAGTAGATGTAGTAGTTTTGAATTTTGTTAACTTTTGATGACAAGTATTTAAAGTGAAGTTTTGTTGAATGATTTCGATATAAAATAATTGTGTAAAAACTGTGGGTTGTTTTATAGGTTGAAAAATGTGATTACAAGTTGAAAAATGTGATTATGGATTAAAAATGTTGGAATATATGCATAATAGAATTTTCATGATAATAATGACAGTCATTAGCAACGGTTATAACTGTTGCTAAAAACATTACCAAATTGAATTTAGTGGTTATTGAAAATTGTCCAGAGTGCCCATGGATGTTAGCGGCGGTTGAGAACTGTCGCTAAAAATAAAAAAAGTAGATTGTTCAATTTTTTGACAGTTGTAACGGTATTTTAGCGATGGTTATGCCAACGGTTGCTGACCCTAGTGACGCTTTTATTAGCGGCGTTTGTTCAATATTATTTAGCGATGGTTATAACCGTCGCAAAATACTTTTGGCCACTGTTGTTAAAATATTGTTTTCTGTAGTGTGATTTTTCAGCAGTGAGGGCCCCATCTTTGTTGTATTCCACAATGGGATTCATCCAGCTTGAATCCGCTTAAATTGTGTAAAGGTTATTGACCTCCTCTTCTTCCAGACTGGACTACTCTTGGAATTTGATAAGCCCATTAGTGGTCTCTGTAGTGGCTGAGGCCTGGCTGGCTAGTGCATCGGCTATTTCATGTCGTCTCGCGGTCACTGCAGAAGCTCAAATCTTTTAAATTGCCTTGTTGCATTAATGACTTTCTCGCGATATGTTATCATCCTTGGGTATTTACTGTTGAAATCCCTTATAACCTAGTTGATTACCAGACGTGGGTCGCTATAAGCGGTTAGCACAGTTACCTCGATTACGTTTGCTATCTTCATGTCAAACAAAAAGGCCTCATATTCTTCCTCATTGTTCGAGGTTGGGAAACCAATCATACCTTTTTCCAAGATGGCTGCTTTGAGAGTGAAGTGTGATACTGGCACTGCTTCCTTTTTGCGTGGTTGACCCGTTGCAGTGCAAGATCGAACTTGGTTCGTCTTTTCTTTAATCTTAAATGTTTAGTTCTTGTTTTCCACCACCAGTAAATTTGGAGATTAAGTCTGCTAATGTTTGGGCTTTTATGGCCATTCTTGAAGCGTAGTTGATATCAAAGTGTCCCAGTTCCACCTATCATTTAACCATCATGCCAGATAATTTTGGCTTGTGTAGTACTGTGCGAAGCAGGTATTTGGTCTGAAATGTGATAGAGTGGGCCTAAAAGTGGAGACTCGGCTTCCTGGAAGAGATGACCAATGCCAAAGCTAGCTTATCTAGAACCGGATAGTTTGTTTCGGCTTCCACGAAAGTTTTGTTGGCGTAGTATACTGGTCTCTCTATCCCTTATCATTCCATACAAGAACCGAACTAACAACTTGATCTAAGACAGCTAGATACAAATATTGTGTCTCTCCAGGGTTGGTTTCGAGAGTAGCTAGGTACTTCCCATGTGCGACTTTAAGTTCTGGAAGGCCTACTCGCACTCTTCATATCAGTTGAAGCCTTGCTTCCTATGAAAATATTCAAGAAAGGGAGGCACTTGTCTGATGACTTGGAAATAAACCTATTAAGTGATGCCACCATCCCAGTCAGGCTATGAACTTCTGATGGAGGTTGGGGACTTCATATTGAGAAGAGCCAGGATCAACTTCTATTCCTCTCCGGTTCACTGTGTAACCTAGGAACTTGCCAGATTCAACCCCAAACGTGCATTTTCGTGGGTTGACATCCGATACTTGCGGAGTTAGCCAAATGCTTCTGCAATATCGGATATGTGATCTAGGCTATGGAGGTTCTTAACAAACATGTCGTCAATGCAGACCTCTATGTTCCTTTCGATTTGATTTTGAACATCCTGTTCACTAGCCATTGTATGTTGCACCTGCATTCTTGAGGCCGAATGGCATCACCTGATAGTATATACCTCCTTTCGGTTATGAAATATGTTTTCTTGATCTGGGGGTGCATATGTATCGGGTTATATCCAGAGTAGGCGTCCATCAAACTTAGGAGGCCATGTCCAGACGTGGCATCTACAATTTGATTGATGCGGGGAAGCGAATAGTCGTCCTTCTGGCATGCCATGTTCAAGTCAGTGTAGTCCACGTAGACTCTTCACTTTCCATTTTTCTTTTAACCAAGAAGTGTTTGCCAACCAATCTAGGTACAACGTCTCTTTGATCGTATCGACATTGAGTAGCTTTTGTGCTTCTTTATTTATGATATGGTTCCTCTTGGGGGCAACATGTATTTTCTTCTGTCTGACCGATTTTCGTGTTGGGTCTAAAATTAATCGATGGGTGATTATGGAAAGGTCTATTCCAACCATACGCCTCATCGTCCAGGTAATGACATCTTGATTCTGTGGTAGCAGTGTTATCAGTTGTTCCGCCAACTCCTTGCTTTGGCAGGAGCTTATTTGAATGGCTCTGCTATTACTAGGGTTGTCTAGATACATGATGACCGGTTCTTCTTCGGGTTGACCGACATTGGGTCTTCCCTTTGGGCTGACTGGGCCTTCCTCGTTTGGGTGGGGAGAGTCCTTGCTCAATTCTGGACCCGATCTTAGGGCTGTGTCAATCGTGGTCTCGATATGTAGTTGACGGCTATCGAACCACTTCTGTGTTGCATAATGGAAGTCTCAAGCGGCTGGTTGATTTCCTCATATGGTGCCTATTATCTTATTGACATGGTATTTGATGCACTGGTGTAAAAGGATACTATGCCTCTATCTGGTAAAGCCAGTGCCTCCCTAGGATGATGTTGTAGGTAGACGACGTGTTGACCCCCATGAATTACTGAAGGATTTTTTTGGAGTCTGGTTCCCCCACCACTACCGTTAATTTGATCCTCCCCATAGGGAAGTACTTCTCCTTGCTAAGTTCAACCAGGGGATTTGTCGAGGAGCTTAGGTTTTCTTTCTTTAGTTTCATGTTGCAGAACATGTTTAGGAAGAACACGTTCGTACAACTTCCAGTGTCCACTAAAGCCTTCCTCACTTTCCTATTTGCTATGGAAACCAATATCACCGGGGCATCATTTGCGGGGTGTAGAACACCTTA